>KZ652360.1:342973-365199 GCA_001010745.2 Gerris buenoi | reverse complement strand
AAAAAGGTAGTTTTTTATGCATGTTGAAGTTAGCGACAAACCGCAGTTTGATATCTCAAATATTAACGGAGATAATTAGCCGTTGCCGAACTTTAGGATCACCCTGTATAATTGTAAAGTTATATAATTGGATAAGTTTTGTATCGGATACAAACTCTTAAAAGTTTAATACAAAATCAAAATGTCTTCTTTCATTAGAGTAAAATGTGTTTGTGTATTTCAGAGAGTAATTCGGGTGTAAAGGTTTGTTTGGGAGTTGGAGGTAAAGTTGTTACTGGTGAGTAATTAAGTGTTTGATAATGTTTGCCCCGCTGAATGTTGCCTCGCTGAATGTTGCCCCACTGAATGTTGCCCCGAGCTCCATCCTGCCGCTTGATTGCGGACTTGAATGTACAACTCGTATAACTTGGAGAGAGAGGAAAATTAAGTCCAATGTATTCGAATGATTTTACTTGGGGTATTTCCCAGGGTCCAAATCTTGAACCTCTGCTATTCCTAGTATTGGGACACCCAGTTTAGAGACGTATAAAGATTGTTAAAATATATATTTTTTTTTTCATTTTAAATTTCATTTCAATCCAATGTAAAAGGCAGAAAAAGAGAACGAATATGGTAATTAAGGTCTTGGCCTAATTTAGCCCCACTTTTACAAATCTAAAACGTAGTAAAACGTTGGTAAATAAATAACTGTTTCAACGTTTTCAAAGATTTATGAATCCAACGTTTTAACTAACGTTTCATTTTGGAACAAAAACGTGAAGGAATTATTTTTTTGTTTGTATTTTTAATTACTCACACCAAATTCTTGTGAAGTGAAACAATATGGGAAATAATAATGAAACATTTCTTAACAGACTCAAGGGAATCCCCTTGAAATAATTCTCTCTGTAGAATCACCCGGAGAATACAAAAAACAACTACTACGAAATAACATTTCTCTTTGTGCAATCCCACTGGATTTTTAAGAGCTAAAGATTTATGGACAGTTCTAGACCTACAAAGAGTTGTTAAATTTACCCCCGGACTATTCTATTCTTCGCACAAAGATGAAACGAATTCTGAAAATTGCAGCAATTTTTTTCTGACTATAAAAAAAGGTTAAAATTTCTCTGTGGCTATTGCCTCTCTCTGTTATCCAAGTTTTTCATTTTTTTTTTCTTTAAAGGAAAACTGCGTATTGTTTTACTTGGAAATACGAAAGAAAAGTTAATTAAGGGCAGTAACAAGGCCCTAAGGGAACTCCCCGTCATGGACCCTACATTTTATTTTCTACTTCATTCATTTTGACAAAGGGATCCTTTCAATCCTTCTGCAAATTATTTTTGAACGTGTGAACGTGGGCCCCCTCCTTTTTTACTTGTTGATATACTAGGTATATAGGTATAATATATATACCTACCTGCCTATCGTGTTTGCACACTGCGGTATTACATTGCTGTTGTGTTTTGAAAGCCAAGCAAGTATGGCAGTATGAGAGCACGCTCGTCTCTGATAAGTCCTATATCTGATCTTCTTGATCTGGTATAGGTACAGAGTTGTGTGGGCATCGTCGGGCCCCTGATGAGTCGGACGCGACGAAACGATGCAGGACATGGCGTAATGCCGAGCCAACATCTTAATGACGTAATGTCTGATGTTGGAACTGTTCCTATGATTCACACTTGCGTGGCACATTCCTTGGCGTGTCTCAAAATTAGCCCTTTGTTGGGCCCATATAGGTTTTAACCTTCTACTCCCATTCCTTTCTTTCTACATGCGCAGAAACCTATATTTACACCTAATCTTCAAAAGGACTCATCTGATGACTTTTTGTTAAATTTTCTAAAGTAGACCGCAAATAGCAATTAATAGTAATTTTAGTTAATCTCAAATCTCAACCGTCTGCAATCTTTGTAAATTTGTCTTGATACTTTAATACATTTAAAAACTCAAAAAAAAATTTGACAGATTATAAAAAACTGGGAATTAAGTAAATTTAACAACTATATTGGAAGACTATTTTTAAGAGTTAGATGCTGGTATTTCAGCATGGACTGACTGAATATAGTGATTAAAAACAATGTTGTTTAAATGTATTTTATCTACGATTGATACGTAATATAAACATTGTATCTCTGTTTAGATTCGTAGAAAGTGATTCTTTACGCACCTGTATTGCGTGTCTCATAGTTTTGAACAATTCCTCTTCTTTACCACTCTAGCGCTGTAAAGAAGAAGAATTCTTCAACTTTACACACGATTAGCGAGTTTGTTTACATTTAACACAACTAATTTGATGTTTGGTTATTAAAAGTAACTGTTTATATCGAGTTTTTTTGTGAAAATCAATGAGTGATTTAAGTGATTATGGCGAATATGAGGAGAATAATACGCCTTCACATCTTTATCAAAAGAGAAATACGAGCTTACATACAGGAAGTTTTATTATTTTTTTCTGTATTTATTATTAAAATCTAACAATCGTAGATAAAGCACGGTACGCAACTCGTGCGAAAACGGCAGTTTGCATTGCTCGTGTGGTTTTACCACCTTCGCTGTCGTTCGGGTGCAAACTCCACACTCGCATGCAAAATGCTACTTTCCACACTCGACGCGTAATGTACTATTTACGTTTATATTAATTAGTTTAGGTGATCACTTGATTGTGATTTTCTACTAAAACTTTTCTTCAATAAAACTTTTATTATTTTCTATTAGTTTTCTTTGAAAAAATGTTTCTTACCTAGTTTTCCTCAAATGCTTTTCAATACAACTGATGAGTTTTATGTTCATTTACTCACTTTATATTTCTTTTCTAGTGAATAAATTAGTTGAGGTGTTGAAGGTTTTCTTTTAATTCATTTTCCGCTCTATCTTTTTATATATGTTCTAATAGAAAAGCTGTTTTTTCTAGAAAATCCATTTCAATTTATAATTGATTAGTACAATGTTACTAAAATACAGGTCTTTCTTTCTTTTAGTAAATTAATTATTTATTTTAGTTTTTCTTTTTACTCTCTGTATAAATGACTATTTGAACATTTTCTTACTTTAAAATATCTATATATACTACCGCTCTCTTTTTTGACAGTTGCACATTAAATTAGGGAAAAGTGTTGATTTTTCTCTACCCCCCCCCCTTTCCAAACGTTGACTAATCGGTATGACCTACTAAAAATTTAAAACTGGGTCGAACCTAAGTTAATTAATCTGCAAATGAAATAGATGTAAAATATACAGGCAAATGTATTTAGTTTAGAGACGTATAAAGATTGTTAAAATATATATTTTTTTTTTCATTTTAAATTTCATTTCAATCCAATGTAAAAGGCAGAAAAAGAGAACGAATATGGTAATTAAGGTCTTGGCCTAATTTAGCCCCACTTTTACAAATCTAAAACGTAGTAAAACGTTGGTAAATAAAGAAGAATAAATAATATATTTCTAAATTTTCTTAACACCGAATCTAGACCGTGGCCATCGACATGGCCCCGTGTAGGGGAGGGTAAGAGAAGAAAAATAAGTACAAATAAAGAAGTACGGATATAGGAAAAAATAAACCGATATCTAGTACAAAAGTGTAGACAAACCTGGTTGTCATGCGTCAATTAATTTATTTCTTTGTTTACTTCAGCGATCATAGAATCCTTAAACGGAAAGATTTTCAACTCCCCTCTTTATCTAGCTGTGTTAGATTACTACAGTCTATAAGATTAGAGTTGGCACAATCAAAAGGCGGGAAAATTTTGAGGGAAACGATTCTAATGGTCCCCCATGTTGAATGCAACTAAACTCTACCCCTGTCCCACAAAAAAAAAAAAATATAACATGGCAACACTGATTTTCCCTTTTTATAACCCTAAAACTACCTCCACGTTTGTTGTTTCCCGCCTTCGATTGTGCCAACTCTAATCTTATAGACTGTAGTGTTTCACGAGAATTGGGCGGTTAATATTGTAACTAAATCTTTTACACTATTCAAAAGAGTTTGAGCTTTTTAATTCAAAGATATAAATTAATAAATAACGGGAACTTTCGCATTTGGAGCAACCGTGCATCTCATATGGCCACCGAGGCTGGTTTATTTTTGTTTTGTTTATTTACTATATAGTACAAAGGTCTGACAACCAGTATTTGTTTATTCACAAAATGGTACAAATGTCTGACAACCAGTATTTGTTTATTTACAAAATGGTACAAATGTCTGACAACCAGTATTTGTTTATATTTTAGAATTCGAGGAATGTCAAAAGATCTTAAGTAGTTTACAATTTTAACCACCAAATTCTAGAGCAGCGCTAGTGGTCTTACACCTCTAGAATACTGGAGCTGGATACCCCTGGTTTACTTATTATTTTTCGCTGTCATTCAGAGGTAAACATCTTAATAAAAAATCAAAAATTTGAAACCTTGTAAATATTGAAAATTTGTAAATATTATGGGATATGACAAAACAAATAAAATAACTTGCGGATTTTTTTCCGAACTAACTTTCCATACAGCAAATTTGCTGAAAACGAATTAAATTCTTCTGAAAAATGACTAAAAGTATTAAAATAATGCATTGTCATCGTGTTCTGAAAGTTTTCAAATCTCTAGCTACTCGGAAAGTTAGTTAGAAATCGATTGCAAGATTTGTACTGGACAAACAAACAAGAAAGCAAGCTAATAAAAACGTAGTAAAAAATAAGCAATGTTATACACAAATGAATTATACGGGTGATCCAAAAGTTCGGCAACGGCTAATTATCTCCGTTAATATTTGAGATATCAAACTGCGGTTTTTCGCTAACTTCAACATGCATAAAAAACTACCTTTTTTGGTGAGTACCCCTTTTCCCGCCATTTTGGTTGCCGCCATATTGGATTCAACTTAAAAATTTCAAATTGGAACCCCCATATTGTGATACATATTTGGAAAGGCCTTGAAAAAATAAAACATTTGCTGCAAACCAGAGCTTTCTATCTTTCGCCGTTTCAAAATGGCGGCCTGTTGAAATTACAAAATTGTCATTTTCAATGCTTTATAGCTGCTAAAATAAGGCTTTAAGAAAAAAAAAAAATAAAATAATAAAAAATAAAGAGTATAATTTAAAATTCAAAATTGGTTTAAAAAAATATTTTAGTTACATTTTCGGTTGCGAGTAAAATGACTACATGCATTGTATAGCAACCAAATAAGAATATAATTTGGAAAAAAGTAGTGTTAAACTTTCATTTTTTACCCTAAAATAAAACAAATTTATTCTTGCATTTTTCCCCCTAAAACCTTTACTTTGACCGTAATTAAACCGTCAAAAAGGACAATTTTGTAATTTCAACTAGCCGGCATTTTAAAACGGTGAAAGATAGAAAGCTCTAGTTTGCGGCCAATGCTTTCTTTTTTCAAGGCCTTTCCAAATATGTATCACAATATGGGGGTTCCAATTTGAAATTTTTAAGTTGAATCCAATATGGTGGCAACCAAAATGGCGGGAAAATGGGTACCCACCAAAAAAGGTAGTTTTTTATGCTGAAGATTTTATGATGAAGATACTAACAAACCGCAGTTTGATATCTCAAATATTAACGGAGATAATTAGCCGTTGCCGAACTTTAGGATCACCCTGTATAATTGTAAAGTTATATAATTGGATAAGTTTTGTATCGGATACAAACTCTTAAAAGTTTAATACAAAATCAAAATGTCTTCTTTCATTAGAGTAAAATGTGTTTGTGTATTTCAGAGAGTAATTCGGGTGTAAAGGTTTGTTTGGGAGTTGGAGGTAAAGTTGTTACTGGTGAGTAATTAAGTGTTTGATAATGTTTGCCCCGCTGAATGTTGCCTCGCTGAATGTTGCCCCACTGAATGTTGCCCCACTAAATGTTGCCCCGAGCTCCATCCTGCCGCTTGATTGCGGACTTGAATGTACAACTCGTATAACTTGGAGAGAGAGGAAAATTAAGTCCAATGTATTCGAATGATTTTACTTGGGGTATTTCCCAGGGTCCAAATCTTGAACCTCTGCTATTCCTAGTATTGGGACACCCCCTCCCCCTCTTCACCCTTCGGTAAATAACGGAATAATCGACTCAAATCAATACCGACTGCATAAGCTTCTGTACTCTAGTTTTCGAAATATCTCTGGTCTTGTCTCAACCCTCCAAGTCTACTGTTGAATTATATCAAAACACGGAGAGATACATTGCTGTAATTTCACAAATGTTTAATTTCGCTTAATGGAAGGAAAGCCTGGGAGTAGAGTGGAAAGCGTGGGTTTGTTTGTATTTACCTGCTGATAGCTGGAATAATGGTGGAAAACATATTCGTATGAAATTCGATACAAGGTACCTTCATTATAACCTTCCGACGACTCGGCCTTATATCAACAATCCTGGCTAAACAAACTACAAAGTTAGAACCATAATGAAGAACATTCGAAAAGTAAAATATTGATAAAGTAATTAAACGAATTAAAGGTTAAAATACATTGTGGATGATGGATATTGTACCTTATACATTGTGCATATTAGATATTGTTGTAGCTTACAGATATTTTACATTTTAGATATTGTAGATTATAGGTATTGTCAATTATAGAAATAATTGGTTGTTTTGACTGAGATTTTGTGGTACCACTTCATAATTATGACTAGAGAGATTGGTAGAAAGTAACACTACAATATTATCACCAATTCTTCCGCCGTTCAAAGACTTTTAAACGGTTTGAGATAAATTAATGAAACTTGGGAGGACCTGTACCATGTAAAGGGAAGTGTGTATTTATATTCATCCACTCGCGTACTAGAAACAACCACCATTTTGCCCCTAAGCGCTAAAATCTGCCATTTGTATACCTTTGCCCCCCTATAGGGGGCGAAACATTGGAGATAGAAAGAAAGTTAGATATAAAATATTTTTATTTTTCGCTGTAGAATCTAAATCTAACATTTTGAAGTTAATGTAATAATATGTTATTTTACAAAATTATTTAATTATAGGTTTTACTAGATAAGACTGGATCTTTAAATTATAGACACTATTGAATGTAGATGATGTATGATGTAAATGATATTCATTGTAGATTATAGATTTCGTACATAATAAATATTTTACATGATAACTGTTGCACCACATAGATATTGAATATGGTCGATATTCTTGATTCTAGATTATAGATATTGTACATTATAGATATTGCCGATAATAGTCATTATAGATATAGATAATAGACATTATATCAGTAGATTATAGACAATTTATATTACAGACATTTTAAATTATAGGAATTGTAGGTGATAATTGACATTCTAGACTATAGATAATGTAGATTATAGATATTATAAATAATATACTTTGTACATTATAGATATTATAGATAATAGAACTGTATAGGGCACTTCCTAAGATTGTTACTCCCCTTATAAAAAGACAGAGGGGAGTAAAAATCTGAAGAAGGTGTACGGAATGTTCTTCTTTATGGTAAGTGTCCATCTGAGACTATCTCGAGATTAGTCTCAGAACCTTGTCCACTTGAGAGCAACATCAGCCTCTCCCGAGTCTCGGAGAGTCGGCGAGTCTCCGAGACTAGTCTCAGCCCCATGTCCACGAGGGATTTCAATCTCGAGATTCAAGATGGACACTTACCCTTAGACTGTTACTCCCCTTATAAAATCAGAAGTGTGATATTCCTTTGTCCCAAAGTACATTGAACTAAACATCCCTTTGTCTTAGTAGTTATTTAACCAAAGACATTTATATTATAAAAAAACAAGGGAGTAACAATCTAAAGAAGTACTCTGTAGATTGTTGACATTGTAGATGACAGATATTGTAGATGATAAATATTGTAGTTGATATTTTAATGAATCAAAGCTTCAACTCGTAGAAATAATAATCTGTTATAAAGTCTCAAATTTGAAGTTAAATGGATACAGTAAAACTGCATTTACCCTTAAAGGAGTGAGTTTAATATGGGGTAACTTATTTACCCCACATGATTACCCCAAGTCTTGTGTCCAGTCTTACAGGGATTTAACTTAGTTCTGCAAGTATCCTTTTTTATCCTAAGAGTTTGCAGTCTAAAGACACGGACCCTAGAAAGGACCCTAGTGAGACCCTAGTAAGGACCCTAGTAAGTGGGTCAATTGAACAAACCCAGGGCAAAGCGAAAGAATCCTTTTCAAATCCTTTTATATCCTTAAGGATTTCTTTAGATGTTTTTCTTTTCAGTTTTATCACTGTAATCGCTTTGCTTCAACTTGTTCTTATCTTGGGTAATCCAACTTTTAGAACGGTAGATTTATATTAGAATAGCCATCATCCCACGGGACTCATGCTAGGTATTAGTGGCTATGTTTCCTCTTATCATGTAGGCTTAGCAATTAAATGAAACGCCTAAATATTTTTGTTTCCAAAGCCTTCTAGGAATAGAATCAGGATTTTATTATACATAATTCATTCCATTACTATAAGAATACAATATTCTCCATATTGTAATTTGGAGTCTATTATATAATTATATAATAATTGCAAGATAAAAATAACTTTTTATGTACTACGTTTTTAAATTTTCTGTCATAAATAATAAATTTGAAATCTGTCAAAATGAAGATAGTAAATATTATGGGATATGACAAAACAAATAAAAATAAACTTGCGGATTTTTTCCGAACTAACATTCCATACAGCAAAATTGCTGGAAACGAATTAAATTCTGCTGAAAAATGACTAAAAGTATTAAAATAATGCATTGTCATCGTGTTCTGAGCTGTTCTGAAAGTTTTGAATGTCTAGCTACTCGGGATGATAGTTAAAATTCGATTGCAAGATTTGTACCGGACAAACAAACAAACAAACAAACAAGAAACCATGTTAATAAAACCGTAGTAAAAATAGCCAGTCGAAACTATAAGTAATGTGCTAATAAATAGCAATGCTAAAAAAAAATAAAAAACTTAGTCAAGTCTAATAAAACTGGGAAGTCTTTGAACAACCATCAACCAACCATTAAACATTGGTGCATTAGTTTAATTACCAGTCTCTTCTCTCAATACGGCAGTTGCACCAGTAAATATTTAATAGCTCTTGTTTTCGGTCATAATAATATAATAAAAAGTACTCGATTTAAATAGCATTAGTTTGAAGTGCGAGGTTTAAGTACCTCAGTCAAAAATTAAATCGGCTAACAATTGCGGACGCCATAAGCACTGGAAGTAAAAATTAAAATAGTAATCTCAAATTTAGCTCTATTTAAGGTAGAACCGATGAAGATACGGCAAAAAGTCATAGGACCAATGTTGTAGATCTTTTAAAATCAGTAACCAGTGGTGTCGGTTTAGGCCAATGTCGGACAAAATGAAAATAAACCATGAGTCTCTAGGTGGTCTAGAAGTACCCAAACATTTTAAGTAGCGAGTCAGTGGGTTTTTGTTATGGTGGGTCAACCTATATTTTTTAAAGGTTTTTATATAGATTTTTTGTTTGGAACAAAGTTTCTTATGGCACGTTTAGGAGCCCGGGAGTGAATCCGAAAAAAAACGACCAAAATCACCCTCACAAAATCACCGTCACGCAAAATCCGTCACGAAATCTACCGATGACGATAACTTGAGTAAAAGNATGTAACGTCACTTTCAGGTCTTCAGGAGCTGATCCTGCGCTAGTCAACGAAAATGGTATTACTACGGATTTATCTATGTTCAGACTGACAAGATTGTTACTTAACCAAAGCGCGATTTGAGCCATTCCGTCGTTCGCTTTTATCTGAACCTCGTCCCAACTCTCTCCCCAGAAAACCGCAGCAGTATCATCAGCAAAACAAGTTAGTGAACAGTTTGAAATATTCAATTTAAGGAGATCGTCAATATATATTAAAAATAATATGGGCCCCAGCACAGTTCCTTGCGGTACTCCTATGACTATATTTTGTGACGTACTAAGGCTCTCACCTATTCGTACCTTTTGGGATCTACCACTGAGGTAAGACTTGAAAAATTCTAACGCGACCCCTCTGATACCGATATTATACATCTTATTTATCAATACTTCGGTAACCACGGTATCAAACGCCTTTTGAAAATCGAGAAAGATCCCCATACATTTTTTATTATTATCTAAATTTGAAACTATAGTTTTAGTAACCCGGTAAAGTGCGTCCTCCGTATTCATATTATCCCTAAAACCAAACTGTGATTTGGATAAAACTTTATATTTTTCTAAGTAATTTATAAGTCTTATTTTTATCAGTTTTTCAAAGATTTTAGATATACTTGAGAGAAGGGAGATGGGACGATAGTTATTCATATCCGTCTTATCGTTTGATTTATATAGTGGCACGACCACTGCCTGCTTTAACTCATTAGGAAAAATACCCTGAGATAGACACAGATTTACCACGTGACACAGGGGCCCAGATATGGCGGAGCTATTTTCTTTTAAGCATTTAAAAAATTAAAATTTAAAATGGAAAATCATTTTAAAATGGAAAAAAAATTAAATTTAGGTGCAAAATTGTGAATTTTAAGAGTATTTGAGGCTAACTTTCTAGATGGCTTATCCTTGGGATTTTTTTTATTTGAAATTCAAAAGTTTAAGTGTCGCAAATAAAGTACATTATTTTTTCATTTATTCTACTTCAATTATTTAATAATTTTAATTTTGGCGGTATTTTGAGATGTAAACAAACTTTTACGGTTAACGAAATTACGCACTAATTAATAGTTGTTCGCTTATTACTTTTAAACTAATAAATGGAATTTCATCGGATTTTTTAAAATTTGTTCCTTATTTTTCACCGGTTCCAACGGTATACCTCAAAAACGTATTTATATTTTCGGTGTTATTAACCCTTCTAAGTTTTAAAATGTTAACATTGATAACTTTAAAATGGCGGCCAATATCAAAAATTAAATTTGGTGGATTTGTTTGTCATACAGAGTTACATTCGTGCCCAATTTCAACCCGATCGGATCACTTTTCGATTTTTCAAATGTTTGCTGACTCAGAAAACTGGGTTTAAGATGGCGGGGAATGTTGATTTTCCGAGTAGCACAACTAGAAGTAAGGACTTATTTTTCAGCCAAGTTTCAACTCTTTAGGTTCAATACTCTGGGCGCTTTGTATGATAACACACATACAGACTTCGTGCTGAAAACCACTTAGGAGGGCATAAAACCCCCAAAACAGATACATAATTCAGTTGAAACCTCGTTTTTTTTAGGGTTTCGTTGGTAAAACCAGTGATTAGCAGTTCGATCTGATTTACTGGAAATCCAAGATGGCGAATTATTCATGTCACTCGAATTTTTTTTTTTTTTTAAATTTTGAGTAGGGTAACAAATGAAAGGTATAAAATTGTAGATTACAAATATATATACCACTTTGGGTTAGTGTTTAGTTTTCGGCGCCATTTTGTCAAAAACATCGAAATTTTTCGTGTCCCTCCCCTCCCTAAAATCTAAATCTAAATCNACACTTCAAGACCGTTAAATTGATGTATAACATGCCATGGTAAATAAAAACTTATTTTTAGTCACCCGCCATATTGGCCGGGCCGCCATCTTGGAAATTTTAAGTGTAAAAACTCCAAAATTTGTCCAGTTGTCTAAAATGCCGAGATGTACCTGTGTGCTAAATTTCATGATTCTAGCTGTAGTAGTTTATGAATTGAAACAAGCCAACGGACAGACAGACAGACAGAGCCGGTGTATAAGGTTTTTTTTTTTTTTACTTTGTACAGAAACCTAAAATCTAACATATTTTATATTTCGTCTCTCTTTTTTTTGAGACATTTTCAAACCTGCAATATTTGTGTTTAAATTCATAAATCAAGTTATAAATAAATAACTAAACAGTAATTTNTAAAAGTGAACAATAGATGTTTTTGTATAAAAAATATATAATAATAATTATAACTAATTATCTTATGACCGAAGAAACCCTTTTAGTAACTTGCTGGCGAGTACTTGACGGGATTTTTTGGGTTCTTTGTAGGTAAGTGAGAGGAGCCCCTCAGTGTGCAACAAACATTGAAGATGGGTTAAGCACAATGTTGCCTGAAGTCTGGGCAATTCTCTTGTAAGTAGCGAATTGTTTGCAAGGAGCGATGGGACGGGGACTTCATGCATAAACTTTTAATTTAGCATTTGATCTTTAATTTCAGGCAACATTGTGCTTAAACCATCTTCAATGTTTGTTATATCACTGAGAGACTCCTCCCACTTACNAAAAAAACGACCAAAATCACCCTCACAAAATCACCGTCACGCAAAATCCGTCACGAAATCTACCGATGACGATAACTTGAGTAAAAGATCACCGAGTTAGTTTGGTAGTTAATTTTTTGTTTGGAGTTAATTTGGTACACATGTTCATTTTACCAATGCCCAGGCTGAGTTCGTTGGAAAACGTTATCCGCTCAAGCGTTCACGCGCAACGCTCGCGTAAATATAAGCTTCAAAAAGACGGGAAAAAATGTTATTATGGAACCCTGTTACTTGACTATTTTTGTTTATTTTTGTTATATGTCAAAAANCGCTCTGATCCATGACTGTGATCATGTCCGCTCTGATCCATGACTGTGATCATGTCCGCTCTGATCCATGACTGTGATCATGTCCGCTCTGATCCATGACTCTCCCCCTTTTCATGAGAATTAACACAAAAATGAATAAAATAACGATCAATATTGTTCTTCATGTAATACCATTTACTATGATTAAGCTCGGCCTAAGTTCTTTATTAAGCTCATTGAAGCATAGGGCTTAAATTACCCGGTAAGCATACATACTGATATGCAATAAATAAAAGACCTTTTTAAGTACATACATACAGACAAGGAAGCGCAGGTAACATGATTCATACAGTATTAATTTCAAGTGGGATTTTGTTAATACCTTCTAGGTATTAACAAAAGCCTTTTAAGTTTACTAATCCTTTTAATAGGTNTATATGTCAAAAAATGTCACTTGCTTTTGTAAATATCGAAAATAAGTAGTAGTTAGTAATGTATACGTAGCAGTGTGATTTTGTAATTTATATTTAATGAAAAATGTAAGGAACTTCGTTCTTACCGGGTGTCCCGCGACACCACACGTATTTTTTTAAATTGTTAATAACTTTGGTTCTATTCAATAATTTTAGATGTAACCAAGCCTAAAAATTGCGCAATATGTTTGCGTTCACTTCTGAAATAAAAACAATTAATTGATTTGGTTTAGCCAGTTTTGCGCCTATAAAGTCTGACTGGTGGCGACAGACAAAAAACACATACATACACGAAAAAAGTTAAGGCCGTATTCGGTTTTGGAATGTCTAAAATAATAAAGTATCCACCAATGTACAGACAAAACACTAATTTTATNATATGAAATTTAAAGTAGAAGAATGTAGTTTTCAGACCCCGAAAACCCCATATCTCTATCTACTACAGAAGCTGAGCTATAAGTGTTAAAAAAAGTGCGGTTTTTTTTTTGGCCCACCCTGTATATATACCACTTAGGGATAGTGTTTAATTTTCGGCGATATTTTGTCAAAAAACAATAAATTTAACGTCCCCCCCCCCTAAAATCGTATAAAAGGTATTGAAGAGAAAATTGCAATAACACATATAACACTTGTGATTAACGTTTAATTTTGCGCGGCATTTTGTCAAAAAATTAAAAACTCCCCCCCCCACCCTTACTATTTTTTTGTTTACAATACCAACGAAACCCTTTTTACGTGAGACTNAGCGTTCACGCGCAACGCTCGCGTAAATATAAGCTTCAAAAAGACGGGAAAAAATGTTATTATGGAACCCTGTTACTTGACTATTTTTGTTTATTTTTGTTATATGTCAAAAAATGTCACTTGCTTTTGTAAATATCGAAAATAAGTAGTAGTTAGTAATGTATACGTAGCAGTGTGATTTTGTAATTTATATTTAATGAAAAATGTAAGGAACTTCGTTCTTACCGGGTGTCCCGCGACACCACGCGTATTTTTTTAAATTGTTAATAACTTTGGTTCTATTCAATAATTTTAGATGTAACCAAGCCTAAAAATTGCGCAGTATGTTTGCGTTCACTTCTGAAATAAAAACAATTAATTGATTTGGTTTAGCCAGTTTTGCGCCTATAAAGTCGAACTGGTGGCGACAGACACATACATACACGAAAAAAGTTAAGGCCGGATTCGGTTTTTGGAATGTATAAAATAATAAAGTATCCACCAATGTACAGACAAAACTCTAATTTTAGATAAACAGATATAGTTTGCTCTGCCTTGAATATAAGAAATGAGCAAAATAATTTGAAAACTTAAATTAATTAAGTGTTTAGGTCCGCACGTTGAAGTCACTCGTACGAATAAATGAATATCAATGGAGTTGTTCGGGTCACTGACTACGAATTTGAAGTAAAAACACGCAGCGAAATTACGGCTTTTAAAAATTAAAAATAGTGGAATAACTTTAATTTTGTANTAAAAGGTATTGAAGAGAAAATTGCAATAACACATATAACACTTGTGATTAACGTTTAATTTTGCGCGGCATTTTGTCAAAAAATTAAAAACTCCCCCCCCCACCCTTACTATTTTTTTGTTTACAATACCAACGAAACCCTTTTTACGTGAGACTTCACGCCTTACCAATTTATTTTTTGTGTTTTTTTTTGGTAAAAACATAACTTTTCGTATCATAGCTGAATAATAGTAAAATATTTGAAACGAGCGTAAGCGAGCTTCTTACATTCAACGAAATATGCATCTTGGATGTCTGTCTGTCTGTCTGTAACGTTTACGTGTCCGACGATAACTAGAGTAAAAGTTGACCGATTTAGTTGAAATTTGGTATACATGTTCCTTTTACTAATACTCACTCAAAGTTCGTTGGACAACGTTATCCGTCCAATAGTTCGCGCGCAATGCTCGCGTAAACATGAGCTTGAAATTTAAAATTGGAATTTTAGGACGGTAAAAAATTCTATTATCACCTACTCGATGAGACGAACATTTTTTTCATATACATTTTTTTTAGTAAAACCAACAACGACACCGCTATGAATTNATGAAGAAACACTGGTATATTGGATGTAGGGAAATGTATGAGGGAATTTTCCCCTAGGATGTAATAAAGGACGCGAATTATCTTAGCTATTCTGATAAGATTTAAGATTATACAAAGTTTAAACTGTAAGGATTAGTATCTTATGCTTTTCTAGCCTCTATGTTTTCTCAAAGTAGGATTAGATTAAATAAATGATGTCTTTTTAAACGAAAGTGAAGTTAAAATTACGAATCTCCTAACTTGACCCCCTCTCTTCTTGATAATAAAATTTCTAGGTTCCCTCTACACCGATTCTAGGTGAGGGCTAGAATTCCACTAGGAAGATTAAGACCTCAACTGAGGAGATCAAAAACTCCACTGAGAAGATCTATACTCCACTTCTAACCACCTCTACTCCTCTAACCACCTCTACTAGAAAGACCTAACACGCTACTAAGGAGATCTAGAATTCTACTGGGAAGACCTAAACTCTACTAGAAGAATCTAGAATTCTGCTAGGAAGATCTGGAACTCCACTGGAAAGACCTAAAACTCTACTAGGGAGATCTAGAATTCCGCTAGGAAGGTCTGGAACTCCACTAGGAAGACCTAAACCCTACTAGAAGAATCTAGAACTCCTTTAGGAAGACCTAGAACTCCTCTAGGAAGATCTGGAACTCCACTGGAAAGACCTAAACCCTACTAGAAAAATCTAGAACTCCTCTAGGAAGATCTGGAACTCCACTGGAAAGACCTAAACCCTACTAGAAAAATCTAGAACTCCTCTAGGAAGATCTGGAACTCCACTGGAAAGACCTAAACCCTACTAGAAAAATCTAGAACTCCTCTAGGAAGATCTGGAACTCCACTGGAAAGACCTAAACCCTACTAGAAGAATTTAGAACTCCTCTAGGAAGATCTGGAACTCCACTGGAAAGACCTAAACCCTAGAAGAATCTAAAATTCTACTTGGAAGATCTGGAACTCCACTGGAAAGACCTAAACCCTACTAGAAGAATCTAGAACTCCTCTAGGAAGATCTGGAACTCCACTGGAAAGACCTAAACCCTACTAGAAGAATTTAGACTCCTCTAGGAAGATCTGGAACTCCATTAAAAGAACT
The DNA here is from genome assembly GCA_001010745.2 of Gerris buenoi. Taxonomy (NCBI): domain Eukaryota; kingdom Metazoa; phylum Arthropoda; class Insecta; order Hemiptera; family Gerridae; genus Gerris; species Gerris buenoi. Next base: position 349,089 of record KZ652360.1, on the reverse strand, counting down.
AAACCCTACTAGAAGAATCTAGAACTCCTCTAGGAAGATCTGGAACTCCATTAAAAGAACTAAACCCTACTAGAAGAATCTAGAATTCTGCTAGGAAGATCTGAAACTCCATTGGAAAGAACTAAACCCTACTAGAAGAATCTAGAACTCCTCTAGGAAGATCTGGAACTCCACTGGAAAGACCTATAACTCTATTTGAAAAATCTAGAATTCTGCTTGGAAGATCTGAAACTCCACTGGAAAGACCTAAACCCTACTAGAAGAATCTAGATCTCTGTTAGGAAGGAAAGAGCTAAACTCTACTAAAAGAATCTAAATTTCTGCTAGGAAGATCTGGAACACCACTGGAAAGACCTATAACTCTACTAGGGAGATCTAGAACTCCGCTAGGGAGATCTAGAACTCCGCTAGGGAGATCTAGAACTCTACTAAGAAGATGTAGAACTCCACTAGGAAGATCTGAAATGCTACTGGAAGACCTGAAACTCTACTAGGGAGATTTTGAATTCCACTGGGGAGGCCTGCAACTCCACTGGGGAGGTTTAGAATTCCACTAAAGATCAAGAACTCTATGATATCACTAACCCTACTAGAAGAACACTGAAAGTCTACGCTCTAAGATAGTTAAAAATCGGTTCATGAAACTCAAATAAATTCTCTCTAATACATCGACGGCTTGGAAGAAGACCGCCACAAAAGAAAAAGTGACTATTTTTTTCATGTCAAATTTATTGACCTTATGGTAATTTGATTTGTTTGATATGATATTATCTTCTTCTATATACTTCAGAAAACTTAGCCATACTACTATTTTTTAAGTATTAAGCTCAGTGCTTAATTTTTAGGCAAAATTTCATTAAAAATCACTACTTGTGACGATTTTCCATAAAAAAAAAATAAGCAAATTGCAAATTAGTATATGATGGGTTATAATAATTTGGTAAAATATTTTATAATTTCTCAAAATTTATTTACTAAAATTTAAATTATGTACCAAAATCAACATCATACATAAACTATATGTATAATATGTTAATAAAACTTGATCAGGAAAAAATCTATTCAGTCTTACTTAGTAAATTCATAGTGTTGAAATAAATAAGAACTGTTTGTGACAAGGCCATCGTATTTAGACAAGTAAATTAGTTTTAAATGGTCTGTTTCACATAATTCTTCTTAAATAAATCTTAAAAGGAATAATACTGAAAATCAGGTGACTTAGCTTCTTAGTCAATACTATTCTAGTACCCATAAAAAAATATAACTTTTCAATTTTTTAAATGACATAATTTATATTTTTCCAAATTAAACACCCCGAAAGAACCTGGACTTCGTGGCACACAATCTTGTAAGTGGTTACCCACAAAAACTAAAGAAATAAAAAAAATACTGATTTCTATCATTTATTCGTATTGAAAAAATAAATGTTAATTCAATAAAATAAAATACGATCATAAAATGTCATGGCAATGAAAAGTAACTGTACTGCGAATCAATGTTACGTTTTGATCTGGTACAAATAGTATAAAGGTCCAGATTTGTTGGCCCTTTTTATTTTTACATGGACACTATCCTTTTTATTTTGGGTGTACCCTGTAACTAAAAATGTATGTTATAGATTTGATTGCAGGAAGATTCGTAAGTGCAAACATGTACATTGATATTATATTTTTATTTTTATTTTGTCCAGCGCAATTATCATTTTTTCAGTTTCAGCTTTTTCTTGTAGTTCCTTTAAGTCTAAGCACACTTTAAGCGCAATACGTGAGTTCCACACGCATGAGCCGATTTCCTTAGAGCCTCTAACGGCCTGCCCCTCGTGCCATATATCTAACATCACGATACTTTTAGTAAAAAACTGTTTTAAAATAATAATAATAATGTAACAAAATACTTCCAAAATAACATAAATGTTGATACGATTTTATGCAAGAGGGTCACTTTTTTAAAAAAAAAAATGTAATTGTTTTGATCAAAACTGTCATAATATCATGTATATAACGTTTTGATCAATGCATTTAATAAATATTTTATGGATTAAATAGTCATAAAAGCAATTGATACGTTATTGCACAAAAATGAGATATACATATCTTCTTGCCTTATAATGAAGACTGCAAGATATACATTTGTGACAGTTTAATAAAAAAAAAAAAACGCGACGTTTCCACTTAGATGCCAAGTTGAACAAAGATTAGTTACAGTTTAGACCATAATATTAATATAATCCCCTCTACTGCCAGACTGGCATTTCACTTCATCTAGCGTTCTGTGTTTGTACTAGAAATATGACAATATTCTACATAAAAGTACTAGTCCTAAGGAGTGATTTGGTTAAAAAAAAAAAACAAAAAAACGGTTTTGTGACGGTCTTCTTCCAAGCCGTCGACATAGTGATTAGTGATAAATTGATCCTTTATAACTAAAATATATAGACATATGAATTTATATACATTATATACATTTACCTGATGGTAAATCTTCTTAAACCTTGGAGAAACTATAGGAGAACCATAGTGTTACTGAATATAATACCATTTTATAGAATATGCCTCTTAGATTTCTTTGAAACTTCAAGAAGGTTAGGTGACATACATACAGACATTGTTTGGATTCATCGGACCATAAAGCGTACAAATCTTTAAAAAGCTCGTGCCATCCCAAGACTTTTTTACATTCTCTGTATAAGAAATTTAAAAAAGGAAGCATTTTTAATGCATATTACAACAGAGACATGAAAGTTTTTCCAAATAAAAGAAAAACTCTTGAAATGAAAGGGAGTTTCCTTCCACTTTGATCCTAAGTAAAGGATCAAAGCATTCCACACATTGGAAAGCGTTTTATCCTGTTGAAGTTTTCCGCTTACTTCTTCATTTTAATGGTTTGGGTAATATCCAAAATTCTTCCACATCTTTGAGGGTGATAACTTTACCGGAAAACCTTTCATTTCTACCTCCTAACATTAATTCACGAATAACCCATTTCTGCATAGAGTATGGAGGGTTGTTACAGTGGGTTGTTTTTACCTGGGAAAATGATTTAATATGGTTGTGGACTACATTTGAATTTTTTAATCAAAATCGTCAACATCGTTTTCGAGAACTTTTTTTTTAAACTTTTGGAGGGATAGTGGCCCCAAATTTAGAGCTTAAAATTCATTACTAGAGTTCACCTCAGCGTATGATTTTTACTGAACACATATATGAAATTTTAAGAAAAAACTGCCCTGTAGTTTAGGCTCTATGCGTCTGCATGCAGATTACAGACTGTAAACACACCTTTTTAAAAAACCACTTTGTTGGACTAAGAGGAGCTCGAAACGCTAAAAATCGATAAAATATCAAAATAAAAATTTCGCAAAATTACAATACTTTTTACTTTTATAAGAAAGTCAAAATCTTTGACTTTGAAACGGGTTTCTGTCAAGAAATTTTTCAATTCAGAGACATAATAATAATATAAAAATACCATTTTTAAAAAACTGGTCTTATTTTCAACATTTTTTTTTTTGTTTCTGTATTATTCACCTAAATATCTTCCATGGGCAAAATTTGGGGAACATTGAAAGACTGGAAGTGGTTCGAAATAGGGGTAACGGAAACGTGCGATAAAATTTACAAAGCAAAGTAAGTAAGCAAGTAATATAAGACAAGTAAAAACATAATTTTAACAAGATCACATACTTGATGTTGAGATGTACACTTGACAAATGATGGATGAGTGATGAAGATGGATAATATTGTCATTAGAATCTCACTAACTCGCTCTAGTAGAGGAAAATAGAACTAACTTTTGTCTCGTAAACAACATTGTATATGTACTTGTTTAAGTAGATTTATGTATCGTTAACGAAGATTTATGAGGTTTTTCTCAAGTTCCTAATTACTCTTAAGAGTCTAGCTAATGGTGAAGACTTTTTAAATGGTAACTTTTCAGGTTGAGGTTTTAGTCTTTAAAAGTTGAGGTTTTATCTGTCTTTATTACCTCCTACAGCTTTCTGTTTTTGAGATATGTTGGTTCACAAAAATTGAGAGACAGACATAACACGGAACCAAAAATGTTTCCTGATATCTGAAACGGATTTTTATCTTGGAATTTTTGAAATCGGAGACANTCTGTATTCTTCACCTTAAAAATGTTGACCAGTAAAAATGTTTCCTAATATCTGAAACGGATTTTTATCTTGGAATTTTTGAAATCGGAGACATAAAAAATGTTCGTCCTTCAAAAAGATTACATAGCTTTCGTTACCTCTGGTAAGCTTGGAAGCAACAGTAAAATTATTTGAACCAACAGTGTGGTCGGATGTGTTAGTGGGTATTGGAAAGAAGCCACTACAGCCAAAGAAATCACTCTCGCAACATTAAATGTTAATAGTAATAATAATAATAATAATAATTTTTATTCCTCACAATATTACATTTGATAATTGTTCATTTCATTATAAAATGAACAATTTTCACCCCATTAATCATAACGTCCGATCGAATTTGTGTATACGTCGTAAAAGTAATGTACTCGTTTGAGAAAAGAATCGTTTTCAAACTTTTAAAATGTTATTCTATTCTATTTTTTTTTTTATTTTTAAAAGTAAAATCTGCATCGCTATAAAGTGATAAAGGTCGCTAATTTAATTTATTGTATATAAATCGTCGTTTAAATATTTTGTGGTAAATAAATAAAACTTTAAAGTTAACTTAGTTAAAACTTTAAGTTAAGTTAATACAAACAATTTATTGCTAAAAACGCAGCATATTTATTACTACGTTTTTATTAACTTGGTTTCTTGTTTGTTTGTCCGGTACAAATCAGGCAATCGATTTCTAACCAACTTCCCGAATAGCTAGACATTTGAAACTTTTAGCATAGCTCAGAACACGATGACAATGCATTATATTAATACTCTTATCCATCTTTCAGCAAAATTTAATTCATTTTCAGCAAATGTGCTGAATGGAAAGTTAGTTCGGAAAAAATCCGCAAGTTATTTTATTTGTTTTGACATGGCCCCATATAAAGATTTTAAATGATGTGAAGTTTTATAGTGTTGAGAGTTAACGATGAAGACAGACTGCAGTAAAGGCCCCCATACACGGTCAAAATGTTTGCGCAAACGTTTTGACCGTGTATGGGGCTGTTTGATGTTTGCGCAAACATGATGTTTGACGTGTATGGCCTAAATTTGCCCGAAATCAGGTTTGCACAAAATATGTGACGTGTATGGGCCTTAAGGGTTTAAGGCTTTACCGCTCTTTGAGGTTAAAAAACCTTTAAAATGAAAATTTTATTGGTTCTAAGCAAGATATCAAAAATCTAATCACAGGCTTCATTCCTAATTTTAATTCTGCACAATTTGAGCCCTATTTCAACTTCCTATGATAAATAGTACAGACGCCATTTCAATACAACGATAGGCGCCTGTACCTGTACATAGGAAGTTGAAATAGGGCTCAAATTGTGCAGAATTAAAATTAGGAATGAAGCCTGTGATTAGATTTTTGATATATTGCTTAGAACCAGTATAATTTTAATTTTACTGTTTTTCCTAACCTCAAAGTGCGATCGAGACTTAAGGAATATAAAAGGAAGTTATAGAAAAATGTAGAAAGGAAGACAGAGGAGGTTAAGGTGTTTACATAATTAGGTTAAAGTTAAATCGTAGAATTAAAGAACTACCTGGGACTCAATGCACCATAAATTAGGTTTACTAAGAAAATCTGCCGTTACTAACTTTATACAACTCTCTAAAAACCAATTAACATTATAATTGAATTTAAAAATAAGAATTAAAGGTAAAAATTACTAAAAATGCCTAAGCAATTGTTATGAAATGTAATTGTTACTCCAAAACTTAATTTTTTGAAAAAAAAAATTCCAACACTTAAGCTAAATAGATACTCGGATTTATTAATTAAAGGGTTTTATTCTAAAAGTTTTTTTTGTTTTTTTATCGTTTTATTAAAATCACTTTAAAAAAAAAGTCGTGAGAAAAAACTAAGTAATTTTTGTTTTGTTTTTCACTTAACCCCGTCTACCTGGCACCACTTCACCAACCAGTGCTTAGAAAATAAAAACTAAACGATAAAACTCAAGCTCTTAAAAGAACCGGGGGGGGG
>KZ652360.1:248743-259251 GCA_001010745.2 Gerris buenoi | reverse complement strand
CTCACCAATTATGGTGGACAGTATGTTTTCATGATCCTGAGTACAGAATTAGTTAGTAGACCAAAAATTAAGTCGATGCAATTTTCACACTTGATAGGTTAGTTATTCAAATATTACTAAAAATCAACGTATTTACCTGTCAAGGGACAAACTAACATCAACTTGATTTTCGGTCTACTAACTAATTCTGTACTCAGGATCATGAAAATCATACTGTCCACCATAATTGGTGAGGCATGGCCGCTCTCCGCCGGTTTGTTTTTTAAACGCCTATTGCCAAACAAACTTCGTCCCGCAGACGAACTAAGCCGACCAGATATTTAAAAGGCGCTAAAGGATTTACTTGTAAACAAAATTCTAGCTTGATGTTAGTCAGACAATTTTTTGCATGCTATCTCCTGGACTATTAACTTGAAGTTCCGTTTAGTAATAATTTATTATTTTTAATAACTAACAAATATTTTAATTCTGTTAGGACCCCACTTCAAAATTATCCAACAAGTTTTTGAATAACATTATTAATGTATGAGCTAGAGTGAAGTGAATAAGAAAAACTGACTTTAGGACCGCCAAGGTTGTTACAAAATCGCCTTTTAAAATTTTTTGTAGCGGTTAAAATAAAGCGGCGCATTTTTTTTTTTTTTTTTTTTGGTTGTAGTTCTTAGTTCTCTAAGCTTAACTGAGTTACCATGAAGAAAAATCCTGTCAATTATGTGAAAAACGCTCCGGTTATTAATCTAGGACATGAAAATTCACTTTAAATTAGAATCACCCTTATGTTAGTACAAGTTGTAAACCAAATAAAGGTCTTTTAGAGTAATAGAGGGCTTCAGAGATTCGGCAAATTGGGAAAAAATTCTAAATCTTATGAATCATAAGACTGTTGACGGGATTCAGTGGACGTATTTGACTGTAATGTAGTGCGGGTGTGAGGTCCAACCGCCCGCCAGTGTGTACCGGCTGACGTCACAGGCTGAGCCCTCCTCACCCCGACCTGCGCGTGATCCCTACCGTCTGTCTAGTCTAATATCCGTGGTACCACTTATACAATTATGACCATAATTATGGCCAAGCTATGTCCCGCAGACGAACTTAGCCGACCACATATTCTTAAATGGCACCAAAAGATTAACTTGTACACAAAATTCCAGCTAAAGACTCACTAAAAACAACAAAATATTTAATATTAAATTTAATAAAAAATTACAGAAATAAGTTGTTAAAGGTTTATCGTATCATGGTTATTTAATAATTTTATTTAAAAAATCATTTTAAAAACCAGCTTTTATTCGTATTCTTCTCAGCAAACCCTTTCATTTGATACCCATATATTGTGCGCACTTAAAAAGCTTTTATTCGTATTCTTCTCAGCAAACCCTTTCATTTGATACCTATATTATGGGTGTGCTTAAAAAATAACTAGTCCGCCATCTTGTTCTGTCTCCCATATTGAACTTAGAATGACGTCACTTAGCTAACCATGCATTGTCATCCAAACTAAACGTGTATGCAACATTTCAATTCAATCGGTTAAGAATAACATACATACACACATACATGCATGCATGCATACATACATACATACATACATACATACATACATACATACATACATACATGCATGCATGCATGCATGCATGCATACATACATACATACATACATTGCAAGTTAAATAAAAGCTTGTAAAAAGCTGGTTGTATTGACGTGAGATTTTGTGGTAATTAAACTTTATTATTATAACGTTTTGGACATTTTTTTTTAACTTAACAATATTTTAACTAGCCAAAATCTTCTATATTACTTGTAAGAACTGAAATTATAAAATATAAGTTTACTGGTCTATACCACAATTTTAACTATAATTAAAATGGTAAAGTTGTTAATTAAAATTGTACAGACCAATAAACTTATATTTTTTTAATTACAGTGTTAATTTCTTACTACAAGTGATATAAACGATTCATGATGGCTATTTAAAATATTGTCGAGTTTAAAAAAAATGTCCAAAATGTTATAAATTTAAAAATTACGCGTTGTGAATTCTAAACTCAGAGAACAACAAGTACTATTATTTTAACTGCCAAAACCATTAACAAGGGTAATATTTTTTAAATTACACTCTTCTTAAAAAAATGTATAATATGTTTAAACACCACAAGATGTTATATTTTTATAACCCCCAAATAAAATGTTAGAATTATTATATTCTACGTTTATTTTTAAACGGAGCCCAAGTATAGTAATTAAATACGACGTTTAAAAACAAAAAAACAACGGACGTTAATTTGAATTCTGTTTTACAGACGGTCTCGTAAAACAATTGTATTCATGTAATAGTCAAAACATATTCATATAGAAATGTATTTTTTTGTTTACATTCTATTCTTTACTTATAAAGGAAATGTAAGTTAGTTAACAAGCTTCTATGTAAATCTCAACTCATACATATAAATGTACATTCTTTTTTTTTTTTTTTTTGGTTTTACACATTTTGAAATTTTATCTTAATTTTTTACATATTGTCATTTTTTTGAATGGTAAATTTTATATTTTAGTTTTTACATCACTGTCAACAGTTTTTAACGTTACAATATATTTTGAGAATCATATTTTTTAACTCAAATTTTCGATTTGAAGGTAACTATGTGTAGGATATTTTTTATTTTATTTTATGGATGATTTTATGACTGTCAAAAATTAATTTAGTTTCATGATAAGAAAAAAATATACATACATTTTTAAAATATTATTTTATAACAAAAGATTCTGTTTTTGTTATTTCAAAAACCAACCTTTTTATAAAAATCACTGAAATTTGTATTTTATAGAAGAACCATATTATAAGTAAATATTTATATTGTTTAAAGCTTTTTTTCGCTTTTTCTATGGACAGCTTTTCCGGGAGAACGGCGTAGCGGATTTTCCTGATTATTTTTCCTCATCGAACTATAAAAGCTCTAGACTTGTTCGCTTGCGTCATATTTTCCGTATTCCGTCTCCTTCTACTTTTAGGGTTTCGAGGTTATCCTAGAAACCCTTATGCTTTTGGTAGTTCGTCCGTCCGTCGCGTCTTGCAGTATATCTCCCGACCTACTAGCTCCTAGAGATTTAGTAGCTAGAGATTTAGTTAGTAGCTAGAGATTTGAAATTTGATGTACAAGTTAAACTTTTTTGCCTTAGAGAGCCAGTGTGACCATGTGAGTTAAACCACGTCTGCTTGGCCATCACTGAATCATGAGTGGAACGAGATGGGGTTCGATTCCTCGCCGTGACGCTCTGATTTATATGGCTCACTTTGATCACATCATACTCGCTTCGGCGGTACAATGTACAAATGTATGATGTGTGAAGTGGCTGGAATTCTCCACCATGGGGTGTACAAAGGGCCTGAGTGAAGGCCTAATTGCAAGGTTCGAACAAGTGGTTCTTCCTACCCGTTCTAGTAGCAAGTACTAGACTACTAATACTTCTAAACTTTTTTGCTCAAAAAAAAAAAAAAAAAATTAACATTTGTAAGAGTTGAAGAATAACTCATACAAGGTGCCTGTATAGATCATACAGGTGAGTGAAAAAAGGTTATATTACATCCCTTTCGGGCATCGTCAGACTTCAAGTCCTTGCTTGCGTTAAAATTTTACATATTGCCATTTTCATGTCGGCTACGGCACATAAACTCGAAAAGTGTTACTAAATAAATATGGGTAAAGAATAATTAAAATATGGGTGAAGAAGCTAAAAAACGAGAACAAAAAGCGTAACATGAAAATGTCTCACTGTCTTGCAGACTCGTTTGCAAGAAGTTTTTTTTGCAATCAATTTATACATACATTTTATAGTAGTATTCTTTAAAAAAGGCTAAGAGCGAACGTAGAAAATCAGCTGGTGGATGCACAATGTGGAATCAGACATTATTTTTACCATCCACCAAATAAGTGAGAAGGCTATTGAGTTTGATCAAGAAATACATGCCAGCTTTATAGATCTAGAAAAGGCATTCGATTGCATCCCAACAAAGGAAATTTGTAGTATGTTAAAACAAAGAAATGTGCTAGAGGAGCTTATCAGCCGAATAAAAAGTCTTGAGAGTACCTGCCGAAACTATATGCGAAAATCTAACACCTCTTCTGAGTTCCTCACAACAGCAGGAGTCAGACAGGGTGACATTTTGGGCCCCCTGCTATTCACAGTGTTGATGGATGAGGTAAGTAAAAGCTGCAAAGGAATGAGGAGGTTTAATATTGGTAGCTGGCGTCTGAAAATGCCAAATATAAATCCTGGCGTACGCCGACGACATAGTTCTTCTTGCTGACAGCAAAGGCAAGCTTCAATATAACATGAACCTTCTAAATAGAGAAATAGAAAAGAGGGGTTTGAAAATAAACTTATAAAAGACTGTGACGACGGTAAGGTGTGACAATGGTAAAAGATGTGACGATTGCACGGGAGGACCGTAGCCATAAAGGGAGAGCAGCTAAAGCAAGTGGACAATTTCAAGTATCTAGGAGTGGAAATTAGCAGGGATGGGAAACAGAACTTGGAAATCAGTAGCCGAATTACTGCAGCCGGAAGGATGTTATATGCAGCAAACCACAAGTTCCTGAGAAAGAAGAAATTTCCAGCAGTACTCAAATGAGGTATATAAGTCCACGTATGTACCTATTCTAAGCTATTGCTCTGAATCCTGGGCACTAACTAGCAAACTAGAAAGCAGAGTGCAAGCTCAGGAGATTAGATTCCTGCGGTCTGTTGCCAGAAGAGAATGAGTGAGGAATCAGGTAATCACAGGTAACCTTGGGACCACACCTATAAGTCAGGTAGTCAATGTAAATAGACTAAGATGGTTTGGACATGGGCAAAGAATAGTAAAGGAGCGTTTCCTGGACAAGCTCTGGAGGTACGCATAGACGGACGACACCCCAGAGGAAGAAGAAGAGTTACTTGGAAAGATAACCTCTCCAACATCTTCAGGGAGAAAGGAATCACCTGGTCTCAAGCTGTGACCAAATCACAGGATAGAAGTGACTTGGAAATCTTTGTGTAAATTCTCAACACCGAGAGGTAGAAGAGACAGTGAATAAGTAAGTAAGTAGTAAACAATTTAAAAAGTAATAAATATAGATAATTAAATTGATCCACAGTTCATCTGTGTCTCACTGAGAAAATATAATCAGAATGTAACTGCCACTTTATAACTAGTTTTAAAGTGGCAGTTACAATCTGATTATAAATGTATGCCTGGCTTAAAGAGTTATAGTTTTCAAGTGCTTTTAAACCCAACCCAACATTTCCTTTTGTTATGAAAAGTGTTTTGGAAACGAGGAAAAGGAAAATAGTTGTTAATTTCTACATTTTCCACTTTGAGAACAAAGTTTAACAGAAGCTTGTGAGGAGATGAAAGAGAAAATATATGTTTTACATCTGAAGAATAAGTGTTTATAATAATGATACAGAGGGTGTATATTGTATATGTACAGAGATAAAGGTTAGTTTGAAGATAAAACAAAGTTAAGTTGGCTACACTGTACGAAGCAGTTTCAAGTTGGTCACTATGTCTTAAAATGCAGAAGTAGGCTTTCTTCTTAATTTAAGCATCTCAAAGGAGCTATATCACAACCTGAGGCAACTTCTAATATGTCTAAGTAAAGACTTTGATATACTAAGTCCTACTTAGCAAATTTCACTTTCATCTTTTACTACATCAAGGACTTAATACCTTCTTACTTTCTGTCCATTCTCTCTACTTCTACTTAACTGGATTTATTTACCTCTACTGCCATTTTTTAACTTTTAAGTAGTCCTCCTTGAGTGCTACAAAATTGTTCAAACAGCACTTAAATGAAAATTTCATAAAATCAATAAATTTGTGGTTCCATAACTTACTAAAGAATCGAGCTTTCCGAACTTCAGGAAAAACTTCCTTATTTAATAGCGTTTCGATCAATATTAATATGACTACCTAATAATAAGGCGGAATTTTTAGTAAACGCCTCTGAAAGTAAAAAAAGAAACATAGTTATTGTTTCTTTTGTTGACATGTAGATGAGTACATAATAGACTGAGTAGAGAATATACTTTTAATTATTTACTCTCCTAAGGCAAGGGTTTGTTTCCAGTATGTGCCTAGACTAAAGGTAATTAATAGTAACAATAAACATGTTCCATTCTTACTTCTAGCTAAGTTCACTGAAAATTCCGCCTTATGAATAGGTAGCAATATCAATATTGATTAAAACTTTAGTAAAATAAGGATGTTTTTTTGAAGCCCGAAAAGTTTAAGCTCAGATCCTTAATAAGTTATAAAACTAAAAAAATATTTATTTTTTAAATTTGTTTCTTAAAAAATAAAATTTATATACATTTTTCGTCATGAAATTTTCGGGCATGGAAATTGAAATTTTACTTTTCTTGTAGGAAATTTTGTTAGCTTTACAACGATACCAAAAAATGTTGTTCCAGTTTTTATATTTATGGAGCAATAATTGTTTTCATGAGCAAAGGTATGTGAGCTTAAAAAAAACTATAAAATTTGACCTAGTGGCTAAGATTTTACCCATGATTTATACGGCGTTTTTTTTTGTTTTTTTTTTTAGCTCCTGAGGCGTAAAACAACCTACTTTTTTTTCACATATATCGCCAGTCACCCTGTATGAATAAAATTATAATACAATAATGAAAGAATAATTCTAATGAAGATTTACGGAGCAGTAAGAGAACGCAGTAATTAGGAACTTAGTTTATGGATAGAGGAACAAGATATAATGAGCTTTGTGGTGGTTAGAGATGTTTAGAAGTTGTTAAAGGTGCTTAGAAGTTGTTAGAGGTGGTTTGAAGTGGTTAGAGATAGTTAGAAGTGGTTTGAGGTGGTTAGAGGTGGTTTGAGGTGGTTAGAGGGGGTTTGAAGTGGTTAGAGATAGTTAGAAGTGGTTTGAGGTGATTGGAGGTGGTTAGAGGTGGTTTGAGGAGGTTGGAGGTAATTTGAGGTGGTTGGAGGTGGTTGGAGGTAGTTAAAGATGGTTTGGAAAGGACAGCAGGTGAGGTGGTACACAGGTAGAGGCACGTCCAGTGCATAAGTGAAGATCGAATGTTGGCTAGAATAGCCGTCCAGATTATTTTGGTGGAAATAGATGAGATTACCCAAAAGATGGATGGACGGAGTTGTGCAAGATTAAGCCATTAAGGGTGTAAGAGGTTGGACATCCGATATAAATTACGCTACTGAGTGAAAGCCCAAGTTTACCTCGGACTATAGTACCGGATAAATAATACTCGTAGAAGGAGAGAAATGGAGATATTCATTATCACATATCACTTAACCGTGACCCTTACAGATTTCTAGACACTTTGCCAAAACCTCGTTTTAAGGTAGACTTCTAAAGTGGCAGATTTCAGGGGCGAGTGTCGCATCCGAGACTTCTGTAAAAGGCGAATCAACACATTAGCGCGATTGGTGAAGTGACTGGGAGGGTGACACAAATACAAAACCAAGTTGGCAGTCAGTGGCAGAAAAAATAAAGCAACATAAATCATTTGTATATTTTGGAAATCGACAGATGCTCGATCAGCATCGCAGATAATGAGATGAATTTAAACAGCAATGTGGAGTGTTTGTTCAATTAAAACCAAAGTTGAGAAATAAACACATTTCTTAATGAGCTAAGTGCTTCGTTCATTTCATAACAATGTTGTTTAATTCTACGTCAAAAGATTTTAAAATGCTTTCTCTCTTCCCTTCCTTATTAACATAATTAATTAATAGTTGTGATGCTAGGTGTACCCTGATAATAATTTATACATAGAAAAGTGGATGCTCAACGGAAGAAATTAAAACCAATTTTAAGAAATTAAAACCAATAGGAGGAAAATGTTAGAAGCATTAAATATTGCCATTATTATAGATAAAACTGTCAACTTAAAAACAGATTCCAGATCACTCAATAAGTTTTACAGTGGAGTCTATTTTTCAAATTCAAAACTCCCGCCACAAAATCCGACTCAGTTATAATTTATACTTAATGCTTATCACTAATTATTTTTATTGTTATTATGAATATTATTAATTTAATGCATATACATATACAACTTAATTAGAAAAGTTGTTTACTCAATGTTATCATTAGTTTTTTTAATTGATTTTATTTTGTTCAAAGATAAGATAACACTGTTATCAGAATGCATTATCTATTAATACTTTTGACAAGTAGACTTTTTCACTTTTTTTGGCTATAGTTTTAATTTTGCAAACTATGATATTGTTATGCAGTTAATTCTTGTTTTTGTTAACATCTTTTCTATGTTTTATATGACACTACTCCGTTTTTATATATGCTAAACCACTCAGTATTTTATAATTTTTGAGTGAATTATTTCCTCTGAGGGATAAATCTTTTGTACTGATAGACCTCTGTAAGTTACATCTACTCTCTAACAAATAGTATGTTTAATGGTTTATGAGATTGACGTGGTGAAAAACCAGTTCCCCAAATTGACTTTTTATACTCGTTCTTTGTGTAACATTTTAGCTTGAGGGCTAAAGTAGATAGTCTAGGTAATATCATATATTCTCAATGAACACTATTGTGATATTAGCTGATTTTTTATACTATTGTCATGCTTACAATAAATTATTATTATTTTTAGGCTCGAAAATGGCTGGATAAGCCGAAACTTCGCCACATTAAAACATGTAATAGTGTTTTATTTTTTTCTTACCCGTTGAGGATCCACTTTTCTATATATAAATAATTAATTAAAATCTGTGAACGTTCCCTTAATTAAAATCATTAAACATCATGTCTAATTAATTAAACCACTAGACATAGATTCCCATTAATTAAAATATCCAGACATGTATTCATATAAATTAAAATATCTACACATGGTTTTCTATTAATAAAAATACCTATTCATTAAAATTGTTAAACATATATTTCCATTAATTAAAATCTTACTATATCTTAAAAAGTAGATTCTCATTAATTTTTATCATTATTAATAAAATAAAATAAAAATCCTAATTCAACTTATCCATTTACATTTCCTCAATTTAAAATGTGATAATTGTTGATACTATTTTAGGATTAAAATTTTTTTTTTTTTTTTTCCTAACAAAATGTTACCTTCTTTGCTTTATTTCATAATTATCACAAAAAATTCTTGTTTTTAAAAACTTTAACATTCTGCTGAAGCTATCTATCTTTTTAATGTACAAAAATCGCTATATAAGTCACTGTTATTAACTTTTCTTTTATTACTTTAACCCCCCCCCCCCCCCGCCCCTTTTTTTAATATTAACCTCAAAAAGTTTTCTAATAACTCTTTGGACTTATTTTCCTAGCAATATAATGTAAAAATATATTTGTTTTTCTTTCCCATCCGCTTTTCTTTGTAAATACAACTGAGTTTCTATTTACAAATATTCGTTTTATCTTAGCAATAGATAAGATAAAGGAATCACTAGAACGATTTCGGCCGTACGTCACCATCAGCAGATGAATATAAAATCCACTTTGTGGATCGAAATTAAATCCTAAAGTCTACATAAGAGACTGAAAAATTGTGAAATAATCAACTTAAAACTTGATTATAGACAAAGATGGTGACGTTAGAGAAAAACCGTGAGACAGGGTGCGCAAGGTGCCAGGTACAGTGCTTTCAAAACGGTTAGGGTGTGCTAAGATAAAAGATGATGTAATACAGGTTAGAGAGTGTTAAAAGAAAAGAGTAGAAAGGAGAGTAGAGAGAAGTTACTAGATGATGTAATACAGGATAAAGAGTGTTACATGAAAAGAGTTGAAAGAAGAGTAGAGAGAAGTTAAAAGATGATGTAATACAGGTTAGAGTGTTAAAATAAGAGTACAAGGTGATGTAATAGGGGTTAAAGTGTGCTAACATAAAAGATGATTTAAAAACAGGATGTGTGTGCTAAGATGAAAGACTGTAATAAAAAGAAGAGTTTTTAACGAATTTTTTTCAACAACAAGTTTTTCAACAAAAACTTGGGTAAAATGGAGAGGTAAAATGGAAATTTTATATCTATATCTAAATATGTATATAAAAGTCAACATAATGTGTGTACATTAGGGTGGGTCGAAAAAACACTTTTTTTGATATCGTAACCACCGTACCTCTAAAAACTTGCCATTTCATGTGAAAACCCCGAGGAAAAAATTTGAGCCAAATTGGGCCCCCCCTAGGTCTCCCGCTGGGGGGTCAAAGTTTTGGAATTTTTGAAAAAACGCGATTTAAACTAGTTATTTTTGCTTTTTCACTATGTTAAACATTTTTAATCTATATTTAAGGCATATTTATATAATCTACAATTGTTATTGTATAAGAAAATGCCTTTATGTGCTAAAAATAAATAATAGGCTGTAACATAACAAATGACATACATAACAATTAAGGTAAAAAACACAAAACATCAAATTTAACTATTTTTCAATTTTAGGTTGAAACTCATATATATTTTTGTCTTATAATGCTACAATTCAAAAATAATTACCAGAAC
>KZ652360.1:215789-230467 GCA_001010745.2 Gerris buenoi | reverse complement strand
GGGGTGCGCCCAAAATTTTATTTTTCAAAAATTTTGAGTTGGGTATCAAATGAAAGCTGCTGAAGAGTAGGACACAAATATATATTTGCTTTTTTAAAGTTTGCATTCCTTATTGGTTTATTACTGATAAAAAACATTGTGACCCCCCGGGGAATCGAACCCGGACTCTTGAGATCGAAGACCAGAAATCATAATTACATAATGGGTATGCTTACTCATCTACAAAACCCTAAAAAGTACTTGGGGCAAGTACTTCCCTGTGATTTTTATGAAATTTGGATGGTTTGTCGAAAATAGTTGGCAGATGGCCCCAGATTTAATTTCAACCGTCTGCACTCCTTAAATGTTTCTTAACAGATATTTTAATTTATGCAATAAATTAAAAATTTTCGAATATTAAAAAAAAAACGGGTGAAAATATGAAATAAACCAGACAATAATGGCTCGTAAAAGCATAAAATCAATAAAGTATGTGATATTCGAGGAAGCTATTAGCCATTATTGGCAGACTGTTTTTAATTAATAATCCCCTAGTTCACGTAAAATTAAATTCCTTACGTTTATACTCTGACTAATAATAACAAAGAAGTATTAACGAAATGAAAACAAATTATCTTTAAAAATAAGAAATCCCTCGACGTTAAGATACTTAACTTAAAATTTACATAATAAAGTTAATAATAAATAATTAATTGTAAATACTAATAGAGAAGACCTATAGCCTAAAATATAATAAAATAAACGACACTTCTTTAGATTGTTACTCCCCTTATTAAAAAACCGCAGGGGAGTAATAATCTAAAGAAGGATTGCGGAATATTTTTCTTTAGACAGTTACACCTCTTGTAAAAATCGTAGTGTTATATTCCTTTGTCCCTAAGTACATTGGACTAAACATCTTCTTTGTCTTAATACGTCGCGTCAGAGAGGTTACGTAAAGGTGACGAAGGTCGCTGTGACGTCATGCGCCCTGAACTATTGTTCGTCAGGTTATCCTTCCTCTGGCTCATAATATACCATTGTTTACTAGTGTTCTGTATGCATTTCATAGTTTTTTCCTCTTTTTATTTTATTATAAGCTTTTTTAACCGTTTTTAACCTTATCATATATTAGTATCATTATTAATAAGTCAACAAAAGTATATATTATAGATGATAAAACAAATAATTCTCCAAATAACTCAAATAAGATGTAAAATAACTTACTTACGGATGTGCTCTTTTTACTCTATTAAAAGCTTTTTTAACTGTTTTTAACCTTATCATTTATTAGTAACATTATTAATAAGCCAATAAATGTATACATTATAGATGATAAAACACATAATTGATTAAAAAATAATAATAAAGTAAAATAGTACTGATAAAACCCAGTGGTACATTTAATATTATGAGCCAGCTAACCTAACAACACACACTATTTTACGTAAGTGACGTCACACTTCCCCGGCGTATAGTTATTTAGTCTGTTATTTATATTCTAAAACAACATAGGGGAGTAACAATCTAAAGAAGTAGCAAATAACCTTGGTTATAAGAGGAATGGCTGTAGTAAGCTTACCACTGAGTTACGCCAGCCTCCTTACATAGTTATTGCTCCCCTCCAAAATTAAGAAAATTTAAATTTCAAACCCCATTAGAACAAATTTTTTAAAATGAATTAGAAATAAAACAAAACAAAAAGGAGTATTTGAAGGAATAAAACAATTAAGAAAGTTGAGGGTTTTATTTGAAATAGAGAAAGTTAATTAGAGTTATGAAGGGGAAGGAGCTGACCTAGGACAATGATGATGAAAGAATCCGACAGATAGCGCTGCTGTCTGGAGACTCAACTTGCCTCGAAGAGAAGAATGGACTCAACTATGAATAGACTCACTACTTCTATTGTTATGAGTCAAAACTTGGCTTTGTAAGTCATCTCCTTCTACTTCACAAAGAAAACTTTCAAAATTCTAAAATAATATTTAAACTTTTAATTTATCTATTCGTGAAAATTGCTCTAAGTACTCTATATATTAGTTTGTCTGCTGTAATTACCAAATAATAAAATAATAGTTTAATAGAAGAATTGGGTAATACTCGTTCCTAAGATTTGCTACGTTCACACATCGTTTTGAAAGCGTTTCGGATCCATATTCGCGTTCATACAACAAAAAATACAGGTGATCGAAATATTTGTTTTCGATTTTTCATAACGGTGACGTAACGATTAAAACCTTCTTTCTTGTTATCTAATATGTCCGCGAATTTTCACAGTTTATTTTATAAGTTTTTAAAGGTTCTTTATAGTATTATATTTTGTTTAACAACGTTTTTGCAGTTTAAAAAAAGGGAACGGGAGCTCACGAAAGTAAAGAACTTGAAAAGTGGAAAAGAGTAAAATAACCTGATATCTCGATCCCCTCCACGACCTGTTCACACGAGCGTTTTGAATTCGATTCAAAACGCCGATCACGTATTTTTGGTGGAGGTGGAGCAGATCTAAACCGATACGATCCGTCGATCTCCGTTCACACAGCGTTTTGAACTAGCGGATCGTTTTTAAAACCGTTTTCAAAACGATGTGTGAACGTAGTAATTGTTTTAAAAGCCAGTTTTTAAAAAAAAAAAATTATGGACTTTTAGGCCCGAAGATTTATACCACGTATGTATGTTAAAACAACCAGAGTGAAGGCCTGGCCACACATAAAGCTACGCGACGCGAGCTACGCGACGCGAGCTACGCGACGCGAGCTAGCTATTTCTGAAAAATTACCATTCTTACATTTATTTATTATTGAACATATTATCGAAATTTATCATAAAAATAACTTCTCCGAATCGAATCCAGCTCTCTGTCTCCGTCCTCGTTTAAAACCTTTTTCTCAAGAACTGAATTTATCTAGGGACGGGATATTTAAAGGCTTATATTGTTACAGTGGTGAGGTGTATTAAGGAAGGAAAAACATTGTGAACAGGTCGAGTAGTAATGAACAACTGAACTATGTATTTATTTAGATAGATACGAGGAGCTGGGGGAAAGGCTCAAAGGTTATTACAATACCCCTCTTTTTAAAATTACAATGCGGTACAAAAAAAATTGAAATTACTATTATTCATATTGCAAAAAAGCAAAAAAAAGAAATACACTTTTCAAAGAAAAATACAATCAAATTACTTCACTTTAAACAAATATCCTTATATAAACATATTATGTCTTNAAGGATTTAACATATTCAATTTTGTTTCCGTTATAAGTAAGTGGTCTGAGCTTTCTAGTTTTAGTTAGGCGGGAAAATATTACTGCTTTAGATTTGAGAGTATTGACTTCGAGACCGTTTTTTGCACAGTACTCTAATAATAGATCTAGTAGTTCCTGAGCCTCTGTCCAGGAACTTGCCAGAAAGAGTATGTCGTCCGCATAAAGAAGTAGTAAAATCTTAATTGGGCTAGTGAGTCTGACTCCTTGGAAACCTCCCACTTTCATTCATTTCAAATTATCTCGTATCATCTGTAGTTTGTGAGATATTTAACTTGCCACGCCCTACCTTAGTTAAAATAGGTAAATATACATTTTTTAAGTCATCAAAATAATTTTATTTATATATACCTACCTACTACGTATACGTTAAAGTAAAAATCTATATAGGTTCGAAAAAAACATAAATTTTTCTGCGTCCCTATTTTTTGGCAGAAACCTTATTTCTCTCTGTCAATAAATATCTTTTAAAAAGAGAAAAATTGTTATTTCGAGGTAGAATATTTTTAGCATTATAATAACCCCGTTTTTTTATAAGGGTTATTTGTCGGCCAAATATAGCAGTATATTTCCCGGGCGGTATTGGGTCCGGCCCTAAAAGGTTCTATATACGGGAGTTTGACAGTTATTTGCTTTTATAATTCAAAAATATAAAAACCGACCACAGGAATTGTTATAAAAATGGAATTTTAGTAATGATGCTTTTAATTCATTCCATCGAGGGTTTATTTCCTATTAGGGATTTATTCCAATTTGTGATTTATTCCTACCAGAGATTTATTCCTATAAGGGATTTATTCCTATAAAGGATTTATTTTGTTCCAAGCTTACCAAAGGTAACAGAAGCATTATGATCGTTGTGAAGAACGAAATGTTTGCGTTTTTTCGAGTCCTCATCCAAAACTTCTCAAAAGATATTTTATTTGAACGATACAACTTCCACTAATTCTAGCTCTCTACGTTAAAATTCTTTAGGAATTAAGTGATGATGGAGATCATATTAATGGACTAATAAAGTAAGATGGACGTACACGTACTCACCACACCAAAACAGAAAAAACAGGTTCCAATGATTTTGACTGAACAAATCTGTTTAATAGTTGCCCTAGTCAATTTTCCAGAGAAAAAAATCTATTAATCTACGATTGATACGAAATATAAACAATTTATCTCTGTTTAGATGTGTGGAATGTGATTCTTTTCGTATTTGTATTCATTATTCATTGCGTTCATAATTCTTCCGCACTAGGGTGGAAAAAGGAAGAATTTTTCATCTTAAGGGAACGATTAGCGTGATTTTTTACTTTTAACAAAACTAATTTGCTGTTTTTGAAGTGAAACTTCTTTGGCGACGGTANTTATTAATTGCGTTCATAATTCTTCCGCACTAGGGTGGAAAAAGGAAGAATTTTTCATCTTAAGGGAACGATTAGCGTGATTTTTTTTTACTTTTAACAAAACTAATTTGCTGTTTTTGAAGTGAAACTTCTTTGGTGGCGGTAGAGTGAATTTTTTCATATTGTGTCATCGTGTAACGAAGTTTGCGAATTAATTGTATTATATCAATTTGAAGACCAGCAAATCAAAACAAACATTTATTTTTATTGGAATAAATGTGGTTTCCTCAGCGTAGCAATATTTTTTGTAAATTAAATATCCCATATCCCATAACCATTTCTTAATCCTGAAATAATAAATTCGTCAAATCAAGAACTTAAGTTTCACATTCACTTAAGTTAAGCATTCTAGAACTTAAGTTTCACTTCTAATGCGTGAGAGCCTCACACATATTATTTATTTTTAGTGGTTATTAGTAAGTAGTGATTATGACGAACAATACTCCTCCCGAAATAATTAATTTGACACAAAATATAACTAATAAATTAATGTCATTGTTGGATTTAGAAATGTGGAAGATCACGTTATTATTTCGTTGTCCGTAAGGTGGCGGCATCAGTGACGGCCAGCCTAACTAATCTCCCACTCCTTCGCCATCCCTCTCCGAGTAACCTTCCCAGAAACCCTTTGAAACCTCTCTCCAGCTCTCTCCTTCTACCTCTTCACCTCGCTGCCTCTAACCTCTATCTAACAGTGCCTTATTTAATTTATATAAGTTTATTTTATTTATTATTATTATTATTTTATCGTGCAAAAAAGGGAGAAGTAATTTTGTGAGTCGAGTAATTATATTGTGTGACCATCTACGCCGAGGAGAACCTGCTACCTGCACCAGGCCTGGGCAGCGCACCACTAACCTTGCAGCTCCACCAGCTCCTACCAGGTACTCTCAACACTAATTACTTTTCTCCCTTATTATATGTCATTTATTGTTATGTATCTCACTATTCAGCCAATTCTATAGTTACGCCGGGCTCATCCAATTTTACCTTTCCCCCTCCCTCTACCTCTTCTCCTATCTCTACCTCTCCTCCAACCTCTACCTCCTTTTATGTGCCACCTCTTTTCCATTTGCTTAAACCGGTACATAAACAGTCATCTTTATCAAACGAGAAATACGAACTTTAATACAGGAAGTTTATTAAATATTTTTTTTATGTATTTATTATTAGAATCCAACTATCGTAGATAAAATACGGTACGCAACTCGCGGGAACACGGCATTTTGCATTGCTCGTGTGGTTTTACTACCCTCGCTGTTTTTTTCTGTATACTCGCATGCAAAATGCTACTTTTCACACTAGAAACGTAATGTACTTTATCTACGACTTGCACTGCACTAAGTGGACTTTACATTGATAATAACAGGGAGGAAAGTGTTACTTCCCTCCCTTGGGAGTAAAAATAATCATACCAACTTAAAAGATATTTTTTAGGTAAATTTTAAGTATTATGTTGGTAGTAATGTTTTTTAGCTGTTTTGTTTACTAATTTTTCGGGAAGGTTACTTTAGGTTATTATACAAAGTCTTGAAATTAAAAACAAACTTAACGTAATTAAATTAAAAACGTATATTTAGTATAAAAATTGTTATTTTAATAAATCATATAACTAAATATCAGTTTAAGGTGTTTAAATTACGTGAATTTGTTGGTAAAACTTTTATACCTACAAACTTAATAGCTATTACCCATGGTGCACTAGCCGTAGATAAAATTTAATACGCAACATGGATAAAAGTATTTCTGCTCTCGGGATTATCTCCCTCGGCAAGCCTCGGGAGCTGATACTACAGTTATCTCCCTTGGCCTAAGGCCTCGGGAGCTAATGAAGTTTTCTCCTTCGGCGGTGTCTCAGGAGAAAACTTAACCTCGAGCAGGAAAACATACTTCTCTCCCTTGTTGTGTAAATAACTATTAAATAACTAATTGCAAACGGTGAAGCATGTTCTATTCCCCGTCGTGGAGGAAGTACAATCTAACGTACATTTCGGTATAATGTTTAGTAATAGTTAAAATAAACTAAGAAAACCCTAAACAACTAATTAACGTAAGACACAGATCAAGTTGATCAAGAAATTATGTATTTTTATATGAGAAAGTTTAATTCGAGTCGTATCGCACAGATTCTCGACTTTTCTTATCACATCAAAATTGCGTTTGAGTATGCGTGATATTTGGTTACACAAACATTGTGAAATTTTATGTTAAGGAAGGTGATGCAAGCATCATACACACACTAAGCCAATGTGTATAGGATTTGCAGTCTTAGGAATATATAAAGTTTGAGTTGCTAAGGATGTTCTGTTTGCATCGTGCTTAAAGCTCACAATCCTACTTACCATGTCTGCCAACCAAATCCTCTCTTGGGCCTAACCAGGCTTGCCACAACACATAATGTCTTTTCCTTTTTTTCCCCTCCTACAAGAAGTAGAAAAAACTTTATGCTTTTTTCAGGGATGTTTACGATTTGTGCATAAAAGAAAAATAAAAAAAAACATAAAAATTGTTCGTTCAATTTTTTCCCTCCCCTCGCTTAAACTTATTTCATATTTAAATTGTAGATTTAAATTTAAAATTTAAAATATTTTTTTAAAATGAAGGTAAGTCAAGAAGCCATATACAATACGGAAAATCTTCCATATTTCCGGATTCGATCTGAAAACCTCCTCGACCCCACCCGATCCGGAATATATTCTATGTATTTGTGAATCCGTCTACCGGATAGATTTGCGGGACACTCGTTAGGAACGAAGTACCTTACGCTTTTCATTAAATAATAATTACAAAATCACACTTTTAAGTATACAATGCTATTTACTTATACATGGTGGAGTTAGAAAAGAGATTCTACGCTAACTACTTACGTTACGCTAACACTTGACTATATTTCAACCATCTCCTGGTCATATTTAAGCTTTGTCATGAAGATTTATTTTCATAATTTATATTTTTTTCAAGTTTATATAATTATTTGGTACGGTCGCAAATTTTTTTACTTAATATTAAAATCGTCTTCCTAAATTACAACTAAGACTATGACATTTTATGCAACTTATTTTGTAACATTTAAACATTCAAAATCAACAAACAAAGAATATAGTGGTAACTGTGTGGTAACCATGTAAAAAAAAAAATAAATAAAAAAAAAAATAAAAATATAGCTCTAAAGGAGGTAATTCATTCTTGAGGATGCTGCCACCAAAAACTCAAATCACAAAAACAAAAACGATTACAACAATTTTGACTAAACAAATCTTTTCCCCGAGTCATTTTGCTAGAGGATAATAATAATAATAATAATAATAATAATACGTTTATTTGTGTATAAAGCTAAAAGCTTTTTTACAAAGGGTCCATAAGTACATATTATTTACAATGTATTGTACAAATAATATTTATGCTATAAAAAATTATAAATATCTACTTTTTTTTTCTTTTTTTTTATCAATAAAATCAAAAATTTAAATCAAATAAAAATGACACATTGTTATAATGATATGATAAATTAATAAATAAAATTAAATTAAGTGGGCTGAAACATAAATTAAAGATTCTTCTTAGTCATTAAGCAAAAAACTTCTTATTTTTAACATATTTACAACAAAGTAAAATATTTTTGAGGCTTGATGTTAACTTTGTGATGCTGCACCTAGCAAAGAGGCCATGTTAGTGTCATCGGACCACTCGGCTCCAACGAGGTGTAGCGGTAAGAAGGCTGATCTTTGGGGCTGATACATTGGGCATCTTAGAAACATATGCGCTAGAGTTTCAGGTCCTTTTTTGCTAGAGGAAAAATATGTAGTTATTAATTTGCCTTTATCATTAGCTATTGTATTTTTTTTTTACCCTACTATCCTTTATTGTATTTTAATTATCCTAGTATATTCTATACTATAAGGAATGTATTAGTCTCTTAACTATTTTTCTTCTTCTTGTTGTTCCCGCATTACAATTAAAGTAAATTTTAAATCAAATTATAATTATTATTAACAACGGGAGACAGACAGAGAAAAATAGAATCCAGCGCCGGGACTCGAACCACGGGCCTCTATATTTCCAGTATAGCGCTCTAACCAACTGAGCTACTCTGAAGAATAATTTCCTCTGTCAATAACGATCCCAAGTCCCGAATTAAGCTTTCAATTTTTCACAAGTCTAGGATTTGACATTTACGACAATAGAGCTAGACCGAGATGTATATGTTTGTTCTATTGTCGTGTAAATGTCGACTGCTAGACTTTTGGAAAATTGAAAGCTTAATTCGGGACTAGGTATCGTTATTGACAGAGGAAATAATTCTTCAGTGTAGCTCAGTTGGTTAGAGTGCTATACTGGAAATATAGAGGCCCGTGGTTCGAGTCCCGGCGCTGAAGTCTATTTTTCTCTGTCACTCACCCGTTGTTAATAATGATTATAATTTGATTTAAATTAAAATTGATTCTTTCCGTAGTATGAATACTACCAAAAACTTAAAAACGAATGTTGAAAATTTTAGTTGTGCTAATCAAGAAAAAAGTTTTAAAAAATAACATTTTTTTTTTTTTTTTAATATACTTATGGTGTTGGGGTTTAAGGCCCATCCTGATTACTTTTTTTCAGTTCTTCCAGCAATTTTACTGTCTTAAGGATATTTTAAAATTCCTTGCTTCTGGCTAAATAAAAGACTTAGGTTCTAAAAATAAACTTTTATTAAAAATTTTACAAAAAAAACTTCTTAAGAGGAGTAGTTTGTAATGGGCTTGGTTCCCCCTTCCTCTCTTTTCTTTTGCCCCCTTAAGGGTAGAATTTTGAGAGGAGAAATCTTTCTAGTGGGTGCGGTATCTCTTAAAGACCCTAAATACGTCCAAGAGAAAACCAGCTTTCCATCATTTCAACTTTCTAGCTTGAGGTCACACTTTGATCTTCACCTCCCCCTCCACCCTACCCCCACCCTTCTCCCATAAGGTGTCGTAATACAAAACTAGCCTTTCTCAGGTTTTTCCTCGTAGTGCATAAAACGATTTCCAATTTTCAAAGTTCCATCTTTTTAGCAAGTGGGAGAATATTTAATGAGGCAGTATAATATGCTTTCATGTAAGCTTTTTATTTATAACTAGTCTTCACCCAGTGCTCTGCGAGGAGCTCATGCTAGAGGTCAGTGGCTACTTTTCCTACTATTACGTAGAAGGTTAGTGTGGCACATAGCTTCCTCGCTTTCTATTTCATATAATTTAATGATTTTATGCTTCTACAAACGATTATTGTCCAATTAATTTAATTTCCCACCAGTATTTTTTTTTTAAATCTGTAATTTTTAAATGTATTAACGTATCAATTTAGCTGAATTTAAAGAGCCCTGACGGTTAAAAGTAATCTGGGGCTATATGCGGGCTACCGAAAGACAGAAACGGAACCAAAAATGTTTCCTGATGTCTAAAACAGATTTTTGTCTTGGAGTTTTTGAAATCGGAGACATAAACTATATTCGTTCTTGAGCCTGGTTGGCTCGGATGCTAAAGCACTTGCCTTGTGATAAGGCAAGTTAAGCAGCATCTAGCCGGGTCAGAAGATGGGGTTTGCTCTGAGTTCGATTCACGGACCGGGCCCCAATGTCCACCCAGCATTGTTTAAACAAATGGGAAGCTCCTCGAAAGAGTGGCGCCACCAGGTTTCGGCCTGGAAACCATAATGACACTCTTGGTTGTAATAAAACTTGGTGGGAATTGATGGTTAACATCCACATCTTCACACTAGTGTGTAAAGATTTTGGTCCCTAACCCGGGTTTGATGTATGGGCCCACCTAAGAGACCTGCCTCTTCAAGTGTAAAAGGCCCCCGAAATTAAAAAAAAAAAAAAAATCGTATCACATAGCTTCTGTTACCTTCGGTGAGCTCAGAAGTAATTAAATTTATATAGAAAGTTAAGACATTAAAATAATTTACATACCACTCTAACCTCGATATTTTAAATCTTCAATGTATATTTAGAAATTAATTTGATATTGTTGTAAGTTTACTTTTTTATTAAAAATTTAGTGTATTTAAATACGAATCTAACTATATTAGTAGTTTTCCTGGAAAAATCTAGTTCCTTAGTTATGAGAATCAAAAAAAAACAAAAAAAAAACACGAAGCAAACAATCACTGAACACTTTCTATATTTAAATATAAATTGATTAAATGGAATATTATTTGTTTCAAATTCAGTCTTAAAATTTATATGAGAAAGTTTTAGTTCGAGTTGAAACGATGTTTTTAAATTATAATTTGGCAATGTTAAAGGAAAATAAATTGAAGACAAATGTCGGAGTGACTTTTAACTCGTTGATTAGAAGTTCATTTCCAGCAATACGTTCTGGTTACAAACTAGGACTTGGTAACTGACCGCTTGTTTAGCTAAGTTCTAAGTTGGGAGTTACTCCTAGTTTAGCATTCCAGGACAGCAGTTAGCCGCAGGTTGGGACTTTGCTCAGGATGTAGACTTGATCAAGCACTGGAATGTGCTTCAGTTGAAAACTACATTCTCAAACTTCTCTTGTACCAACTAACTATCAAGTTGTTTACCAATGTAGCAATTCCTCATGTATCAGTTATTTATCAACGTAGATATTTCTCCTGTAATTATTTGCCAACGTAGATTGTAATTGTTTACCTCTGTAGGAAGTTCTCCTGTATCAATTGTTAATCAATTTAGATATGTCTCCTGTAAATGTTTACCAATATAGGCATTTCTCAAGCATCAATTGTTTATCAAACGTGGATATTTCTCGTATAATTGTTTACCAATGTAGGTATGTATTTCTCCTGTATCAGTTATTTATCAATGTTGGTATTTCTCCTGTTTCAGTAGTTTATCAACGTGAATATTTCTCCTGTAATTGTTTACCAATGTAGGTATGTATTTCTCCTGTATAAGTTGTTTATCAATGTTGGTCTTTCTCCTGTATCAGTAATTTATCAACGTGGATATTTCTCCTGTAATTGTTTACCAATGTAGGTATGTATTTCTCCTGTATCAGTTGTTTATCAATGTTGGTCTTTCTCCTGTATCAGTAGTTTATCAACGTGGATATTTCTTCTGTAATTGTTTACCAATTTAGGTATTTCTCCAGCATCAGTCGTTTATCAACGTAGATATTTCTCCTGTAATTATTTACTAATGTCGGTATTTCTCCCGTATCAGTTGTTTATCAACGTAGATATTTCTCCTGTAATTGTTTACCAATTTAGGTATTTCTCCAGCATCAGTCGTTTATCAACGTAGATATTTCTCCTGTAATTATTTACTAATGTCGGTATTTCTCCCGTATCAGTTGTTTATCAACGTAGATATTTCTCCTGTAATTATTTACTAATGTCAGTATTTCTCCCGTATCAGTTGTTTATCAATGTAGATATTTCTCCTGTAATTGTTTACCGGTACTCTTATAAAAAAGGGGCCCCATTTTTTTGTTTTTTATAAAGAAATTTATATCCCTTAGTCTAACTTCCTAAAATGACAAAGGGTTATTCAGTCCTATATGCTTTGGGACAAAGGAATATCAAATTTTTATATTAAAAAAAGTGTGTATTAAGTTGTAAGAAAGTATATTAGATTAATAAAAAGTGCGGGCCCTTTTCTATAAAAGTGCCTGTTTACCAATGTAGGTAATTCTCCAGTATCATTTGTTAATAAACGTAGATATTTCTTCAGTAATTGTTAACAAATGTAGGTGTTTCTTCTGTAATTGTTTATCAACGTAGATATTTCTTTTATATTTTCACAAAAATGTGGAATGTCCTTTTTGCCAACACATTAATTTGAATTTGCTAACAAAAAGTAACCAGACGCACATTCCTCCTACCTTCTTTATAAGGTGGCGAATTGTAGGTTTTTTTATGCAACTTATCCCACGAATAGGTTCATGGAATAAGAGATAGTATAGTGGAATAAAAAGAGTATCTTGTGATAGAGTGAACATTAATTTTAGCATATAATATGCTTTTGTGTTGACATACCCCTTTGTGATGAAATATGAACTAGCGAGACAGGCCCATTTAGCCGGGAGCTTGGGGAGAGGTTGTGTTGCCGGGTCTTCGGGCCTACAGCGGGTAACTGCTAGGCTGGGGCTTGGGCATAGGGCCTAGAGCTTATTGACTAAATCTGTGGACAGAGGCCTGAGGTAATGGGCTTGGCAAATAGGTAGGAGGAACCTGAACACCAAAACCGATATCTGTCTTGGAATTTTTGAAATCGGAAACATAAAATATGTTCGTTCTGCAGAATGATCACATAGGTAAGCACATCAACATCTTAAGTAACATCTTCGGTAAGCTCGGAATCTAAATATATATATTTAATTTAAACAGCTTTTGATAATTTTGATTTTACAAATGTAAATTGTCATCAACTCACATCAAAAGTTAACTGAATGAGTTGAGATAAAAAGATATGCCTACAACAAATTTTAAAGATAAAAGTTTAATTTCTGATGGGGCAAATTACACATAAAGAAAAGTTTGATATTTATGTGTAACCACTAGAACCTGTAATAACTCAGGGAAAGCACTGAACGAAGTTATTTTGTAAATAGGGAAACTTTATTACTGTAGTGTCGGAAAGATTTTATAAAATGTATATCCAAATGTTATCTATCGATAGACAGTAGAAGTTGGATAAGGAAAAAACAGGAAATCGGTACATTTGAAAGTAGGTCAGTGCAGTTGGGGGATAGTTAAATCAGCTGTTATTGCTTCTAGACTTTGTTGTTTACAGTCCTGTGGGTTTTTCACAGTTTTATATCTTTGTATCTACTTGGCCTGAGTCAGCAGCTGCAAAATCATTCAATAAAACTGTACTGGGTTTTACAGCGTTACGACTTTAAATCCAATTAAATGTACAGTCAAACGGATTCAATGCTTTATCAAATGAACTTTTAATGTACCTTCAACAAAGTCTATTTTAGAATCGAGTTTTTGAATTTAAAAACGGAAAAATAGACCGACTGAATTCAGGCCAGTGGTTATATGCATTTAATGGACCATGCATAATTTTTTTTTTGTCTTAATATTTACATACATATATTAGGAAAACTTGGTAATTTTTATTTAGGTTAATGGGAAACTCAATGATTTCACACCATTTCTCGTTTGCCAGTTTTTTTTCTTTTCTACCATTAATATTTTTTTAAATTTATTATTTACTCCTACTAATTTTCGCTTCCGAGCTTACCGAAGGTAACGGAAGCATTACGATAATTCTTCAGAACTTTTTTATGTTTCCGAATTACATAATCTGCATATTAGTACGGCACATAACTTTCTCGCCACCCCCCCACGTATTTTATAGAAGTTATGCCTTTACAACCTATTATTGTCTAATTTATTTAATTGTTTCTTCTCTCGTTGCAAGTAATCAGAAGTTTAAAATTTATATGGGACGAACAATGGGCTAATTATGACCTACCATCCAAATTGCTAATCTAAATTAGATGAGTTATGTTGGTTCACAAAAATTAAGCGACAGATAGACACAAATCAAAAATGTTCCTTGATGACTGAAACGGATGTTCCTGATTCTGTCTTGGAATTTTTTTAATTAGAACATATAATATTGTTTGTTCTTTAGAAAGATGACTTAGCTTTCGTTACATTCGGTAAGCTCGGAAGCAAAAAAAGTCAACTGGAGATGAGTCAGTGACTGGAATAAGAAAATTTTCAAAGAAATATGCGTATTATAAAAGATACAAACAATAAATTTTTAAAAAATATACTACTTTTAATAAAAAGAAAAAAAAAATATTCAAAGGGGTACTGGGTTCGTACATAAGTCAAAATTGAATATACCGTTAAACCGTACCTTTTTACCGTTTTAAACCTTACCTCACTAATTTTAATCCTTATTCATAGTATATATCCTTCAAGATGCATGTCGTTGAAAAGCTCTTTTAGGGTACAATAATTGTTGTTATGTACATTTTTTCATATAAAAGGGGGGTAAATGGGGGAAATAAAACACGTTTTTATGCTATTTTCGACCCTAAATTGTCAAAAGTAGACCCCTAAATGAACTCCGAAAATTC
>KZ652360.1:162759-178094 GCA_001010745.2 Gerris buenoi | reverse complement strand
AATAAGAAGATATATAGTATATTTATATATTTTTTTTTAAATAAAATAAACAAGAGGATACAAACATTTGTTTGGCTTAATATATAAATATATATACGTGGATTTTTGTGTTGATGGATATTATTGTAGGCGTCAGTTATAATACAAATTACGTACGACCTATTAATAAGAAACGCTGCGACCCTTTCTAATGCCATCTTCAGTCTTTGTTTGCTATAACAAACAAACCAAACACCAAACATCGGCTCTGTTTTAAACAGCTTGGTTTTCCGGTGAAACCCGCGTCACGAGAAGATGAAGTCCAACGTTTCGCTTCCACTACTGGAAGCATCTTCAGGGTTGTGGTGCATCGTGATGTTTACTCGAAGCAATCACGTCATCGACGTATTTATACCGACAAGAACTTGTGAGAAACAGTGATCACAGATCAGCAGTAGCTCAGTATTCGGACGAAATAGACCATTTCATCAAGTTTGAGGACATCCGGATACTCGTATCTGTCAAGAGGTATCTCAGCAGGGTGGTAAGAGAGGCTATTGAGATCGAAAAGCAGCCGGAGAACTTTAACAGAGTGGATAGTTCAGCCTTTCTCGGACCTGAAAACCTTTGATCAGTACCTGCACCAAGCAGATTGCAGGAGACGGCGCCTCAGTCACTTCCCGACCTATTGCATCACCCACCCGAAAAAGTAACACCTACGAAGGCAGCACCTGCATGATTGCATCATCACATCATAGGGGCCTGGATGGCTCAGAGGCTAGCGCGCTATCCGTGTGATAACGAAAGTTAAGCAGCCTCGAGCAGGGTTAGTAGATGGAAGGGTGAACGCTTCTAACCACAGCTCTGGGTTCAATTCCCGGACCGGGTCCCCCGCTCAATGTCAACCCAGCATTGTTTAAATAAATGGGAAGCTTCTCGAAAGAGTAGCGCCACCAGGTTTCGGCCTGGAAACCATGATGATGACAATCCTGGTTGTAATACAACCGGGAGGGGAGTCATGGTTACCGACCAAATCTTCACAAAAGTTTGAAGATTTCGGTCCCTAACCCGGGTTTGATGAATGGGCCCACCTAAGAGGCCTGCATCTTCGGGTGTTACAGCCCCCCGAAAAAAAAAAAAAAAAAAAATAGGAACACCGACAAAGGCAGCACCTGCCGGATTGCATTATCACATCATAGGAACACCAACAAAGGCAGCACCTGCCGGAATGCATTATCACATCATAGGAACACCGACAATGGCAGCACCTGCCAGATTGCATCATCACATCATAGGAACACCGACAAAGGCAGCACCTTTCGGATTGCATCATCCCGACAAAGGATTACCCCCAGTAATGAAACCCCAAGGACATCCTGACACAATCTTCAAAAAAATCTTCAAATAGGTCTAGATAACCTATTTGCTTCGAGTCTACATCACAATGCACCACAACCCTGAAGATGCTTCCAGTAGTGGAAGCGAAACGTCGGCCTTCAAATCCTTCGTGACGCGGATTTCACGGGGAACCCAAGCTGTTAATAACGAGTTTACCCGCGGAAGTTTACGCACTAAATTGGTTCTGTTTGTTTATGAGACTTAAATTTTAAAAATTCCATAGCAGAAGTCCGGTTCTTTTATCAAGGAACATTTTTGGTTTTTTTATGAAATCATTACTTTTAAAAAAATCACAGGAAAGTACTTTTATCATAATAATTTTTTTTGGGGGGGAGGGGGTAAAAATTTTGGCGCTAAATACGTAATACATATTAGCGTTAAAAAGCACTATACTTATCAAAAGTTATATTATACTCGTAAACCTTTCTTCAGGAGCAATTTATTTGATGGCCCTCTCGAAAATTAAAGAAATATATATATTTTTTTTAAATTTAGAACATGCGCAAAAAAGGTTACGCCAGTACTTTAACTTTCCTAGCGTAAACCTTTCTTCAGGAGCAATTTATTTGATGGCCCTCTCGAAAATTAAAGAAATATATATCTTTTTTTTAAATTTAGAACATGCGCAAAAAAGGTTACGCCAGTACTTTAACTTTCCTAGCATAAACGGTTCGGAGGATTTAAACTAAAGTTCGACGAACAGACAGACACATCACCCTCGGCATAAGGGGTTCCGAGGATGATCTACGAAACACTAAAAAAAAATACATGTGGTGTCGTGGGACACCCGGTAGGAACGAAGTTCCTTACATTTTTCATTAAATATAAATGATAAAATAACACTGCTAAGTACGTATACATTGCTAACTACTTATACATGGCGGAGTTAGAAAAGAGACAAAATTAAAAGTAACTAACTGTTCGTACCTAAGGCAAAATTAAAAGAAGTGTTATTTGTACCATTAAAGTAAGCATCTTACAATAAATATGTATTGAATATAAGAAAAAAGTTAATCATGATGAGTTGTTAGAGTATAATGATTGTTAAAGAATGTTAGATTGAAACAAGTGACATTTGACGTATATTACAGAAATAAACAAAACAAGTCAATAACAGGCTTCCTTAATAACACTTTTTCCCGTCTTAAAATTTTTGAAGCTTACGTTTACGCGAGGGTTGCGCGTAAACGCTTCGGCGGATAACGTTGTCCATCAAACTTAGCCTGGGCATTGGTAAAATGAACATGTGTACCAAATTTCAACAAACTCGGTTAACTTTTACTCAAGTTATTGTCATCGGTAGATTTCGTGACGGATTTTGCGTGACGATGATTTTGTGACGGTGATTTTGTGACGGTTATTTTGTGACGGTGATTTTGGTCGTTTTTTTCGGATTCACTCCCGGGATCCAGAACGTGCCATAAGGAACTTCGTTCCAAAAGGGTTTATAATGAAAAACAAAAACATAAAAAATAAGAAGTTAACTGAAATATTTCAGTCAGGGTTTGAAGAGGCGACACAAAAATGATGGTTTGGAACCAACTTTTTCCATAGATTACGAATGAGGCGCGCGATGGTTCGCTTTCTGTTACCCCACTTTTAGACATAGCTGAAGGGTGGGGTGTAATTCTATCGGTGGCGGTGAACATGAAGGAAGTTCGGTAATTTGATCCTTGCATGTTCTTATCTTCTATTTCTGTTACCTTTCACATTTTTTGATAAGAATCTTATTTTAAATCTATCTCACTCAACTTTATTTCATGCTTATGTAATTCGCACAGTGATAAGACGTGATAAAGGAATACACCACACTTATTGGCAGAGGTTTTTATAAGCATGGAATAAGTTCTGACAACTATTTCCTCAGTCAAATAAGAAGCCATTATTGTTAAATTAAAAAACTTTCCACGAATTCTAACCTATTCATATTTACTTTTAAATATATTTTACATCTATTTGAATGTTTTTTTTTTTTTTTTTAATTTTTAGTGTAGTTTTTATTTTAAATGCCTCATTAATTTTTTTCTCTTTTTTTTAAAAAAAAGGAATTGCAAATCTCTCACAAAACAAAATACAAAAACGTCATTTAGCAAAAATCTTGCATTTCGAATAAGTAGGCGTAAATATATTTTTTTTTTTCACTTTCTGGAGTTAAAAATTTGTGACAGAATAATCTTTTGTAAAAAAGATATAACCTGAAACTAATTTAAAAGTATGAAAACAAATCGCTGCTTACATTGCCTCGCAAGTAAAATAAAAAATGATGTAAGTACACAGTCAGAAGCGATATAAAACTTACATTGTTACATATATTATTATATATGTAAAACTGTATCAAAAGAAATCTTTAGCAATAAAAAACGGAAACATTTGAATATTTAAAGGTAAATGAAATCAGTTTCTTTTTGGAATTTAAAATGTTTTTCTGTTTTGTACAAAAGTAAGAACATCACTTTATGTAAATTTCAATCTCAAACGTTCACATAAAACAAGTTGCATTGCATGAATGATTTATACATGAATATACTTAGGAAAACTATTGACTTGTGCTGAATACATTGTCGTTTTTAAAATCTAAATTATCATGGTGAAAGGAAAGCGTTTTGGTTTGTGAAAGTTTAAAATTTTGACTAAAACCCACAAAAAAAAACATTTTCTTTTAAAAGACAAAAATCCAATGGAAGAGAAAGGTCAAATATTTCGAAGTTGTAAGTTGTAATGTGTTGTTATGGGATATAAGTATATTTATACAAATATGTAATTAAAATTAAAAGTGAAATGTTCTGGAATTTTTAACTAATTGAGCAATTAACAGTACCTGATTTCAGGTTAATTGACGAGAATCAATAAGATTCAATGAGACGTAGAAGTAAGAACCTTTATATTCAACAATAATCATGACAATGTAATCAGCCAGTCAATCAGCTTGAGAATAATCTAGGAAGGATCCAAATATCGCAAAACTGAGGCGTTTATATTTCCTTAAAAGACCCAACTAATCAAAAAAAAAAAAAAAAAAAAAAAAAAAAAAAAACAAGACAAAAATCTGTTTCAGACATTTAGTCTGGTCTTAAGTCATGAGGTCGTTGATTTTCCCCTGTAGGTTCAAAAGTACTTATCTGATTTTTATGAAACTTTATACTTTATCGAAAATAGCCCCAGATTTATTTCAACCGCCTCCGATCTTTAAATGTTGCTAAATTGAGACATTAATTCAAGTATAAAATCAAAACAATTTTGAAATTTAATAAACAGGGGAAAATTAAATATATTTGACACATTTTTTTTTCTTTTTTCTTGATCAACTGCCAGGGACATTTCAGGACGGGAACTATATGGCCACTTTACTCATCTACTCGATGAGATCATCAGTGTGAAACATGTAGGTTGACAATTGGTTATTAAATTAAATTAAGGTTGACACAAATAGGTTATTAAATGGAATACGAAATAGGATGCGAGAAAGTTATGTGCCATAATAAATGACGGGCTATTTTATTATCTAAATATTCTAAAAAAAATATGTAACTAGGCAGCAAAATGGTAATAAAGACAGTCTCCGAGCTGGAGGCAAGAGCAAGCTTTGAAAATTTCCTCCCGAGGCAGATAATTTACCTGAATTATCTTTTGTAATTTACCTAATTGACTGCCTCGGCTCTCGGCTGCGCGTCGGCAGGCAATGGGTACTCGAGCCAGAAATGTTTCCTTTGCTGCTTTGTCGCATAATATCATATATTCTCTACGACAGAAATATGTAACTGCTAAAGCACCATCTTATTATATTTATTAATTATGTATAGTAATATAAGACAACACAATAACTAAAATAACTCGTTTATTAGAGGATTTTTTTTTCTCAACAAAAAAGAAATAAATAAATAAAATCAAATAAGAAGAAGTGAATAGCGAACTGAGTCCATAGCAACAATAAATTATAAAACTCTCATTAATAATAGTTTGTATGTTCACTTAAAGCTGCAGTGTTGCCAGTTTCTCCACTGTTTTTTTTTTTTTTATTTGAAGACCTACATTTCTTTGAACTTATTAAACAGGATTAACAAATGCAAATTATTTTATAAATAAAGTTTTTATTTTTTAAAATTATTTATTCTACTATAATATTATATTAAATTATAAGGGAGAAAAATAATTATTGGGTTATAGATGTTTGCCAAGCCTATTGGTAGAGAATAAAGATAAATTGTTGTTGTGCCAACGTTATAACATTCAAAGTTTTCCTAATGTTACTGCCTAGGCATTAAAATAACAATCCCTGTCCGAAATAAGTTCAATAACTTCTTATTCTGCTGCCGAAAGTAGTTAATAGTTATTTATGTAGCTTCCCTGACTGTTTCAATTAGAGTTAGTAGTGAGTTTCAATTACGTACTTTCCTGCATGTTTTTAATATTTTAATGACAAACCAGCGAAAAAAGAATCCCAGCCTAAAAATAGTTAATTAATAAATACTTTTGCTGCCGTGAGTAAAATAAACTATATTATCCATTTCTACTTATTAGAGTTATCCTTTTCTACGAAACTATATATTATCCTGGTTTTAAACACTAAAATATCATTGTATAAGAATTAGAATTATCCTTCTCTTAGAATTAGAATTATTCTCCTCTTAGAATCAGAATTATCCTTCTCAAATAATCAGAACTATCCTTGTCTAAGAATTAGAATTATTCTTGTCTAAGAATTAGAATTACCCTTCTCTAAGAATCAAAATGATCCTTGTCTATGAATTAGAATTGTCCTTCTCTAAAAATCAGAATTTTCCTTGTGTAAGAATTAGAATTATCCTTGAGTAAGAATTAGAATTATCCTTGAGTAAGAATTAGAATTATCCTTCTCTAAAATTAGAATTTTCCTTGTTTAAGAATTAGAATTATCCTTGTCTAAAAAACTAAATTATGTGTAATATCTAAATTTGGAAGGCTAAAAGTGTGCCTGATGAGCTCATTTAGCAGTGAGGAATTTATTCTGAAGAATTGTCCTCTAAGTTTTTATTTACTCAGTGGAAATTCTTGGTAAGGTCTGCTTTTCCAGAATTAGAATTTTTCCATTTCCTCCCGTTTTCTTGCCGTTCGTTTCCTTTCCAATTAACCAAGACTTGACTCATCTATCTATTTTCCTTGTTTTTTCGTTTTCGGATTATTGAACTTTTTCTTCTATTTTTATAATAAAAAAATCGACTTCTTTTCTTTCATTGTCTTTGTTTTAAAAAATCCTTTTATAATCTTTAGTATTTCTCTAATTTTAACAATCTTTGCATTAAAACTTTTTTTAATTACTTATTAATTTTATTTATTCTTTTAAATCAAAAGGAGGATTTTCGGGCTAATTTAAAATGTATCATAGTCATTACTAAATATATGTATGATCTTTTCTATACAGGCTATATTTCACAATAAACTGGCTTACCCTGTTATCTAATTTATTTTTGAAGATAGAGAAAAAGNAAAAAAAAAAAAAAAAAAAAAAAAAAAAAAAAAAAAAAAAAAAAAAAAAAAAAAAAAGAGTCTATATTTTCGGTGGCATCTCTCTCAACTTTGAAATCATAAATGGTAACCTCGGTTGAGAATTGACAGAGATATTCAGTTTTTAATAAAGCAAAAATGCTATCTTAGTATGTAAAATACTAAATCTAAAAAAAAAAAATATTTTCTGTTTATTGCTTCCGAGCTTACCGAAGGTAACGGAAGCATTGTGTTCACTTTAGAGAACAAAAAAGTTTTATGTGTCCGATTGCAAAAATTCCAAGACAGAAATCCGTTTCAGACATCAGGGAACATTTTTGGTTCCGTGTCTGTCTGTCTGTCTGTCGGTCTGTGTGTCCGGAAATTTTGAAACGTCCGACGATAACTTGAGTAATTCTTGACCGATTTTGATGACATTTGGTAGACATGTTCATTTTACCAATGCTCAGGTCGAGTTCGTTGGACAACGTTATTTGTTCAAGCGTTCACGCGCAATACTCGCGTAAACGTGAACTTCAAATTTAAAATTGGAATTTTCGGTCGGGAAAAAAATCAAACCTTATCTACTTAATGAGACGAACATTTTTGTCAAATACATTTTTTTAGTAAAACCTACAGCGACACCCCTATGAAGTGTTAAAGATAGCTAAAAAGTGTTAATTGTTCTTACACAATAAACAATATAACAATAATAGTCCAGTCAATTTATCATAATTCATTGCAAAAGGTCCGGTATTTATGATTTTTGGATATGTTGTTGAGACTAGTACCACTAGTAAAAAGTTTGCAGAATCCTGGACCCTGTAGAAGCAGAGTTATAGCTGATAAACATTGAAATTTTCCCACTTTTTTTAGTTTTTTATCTATATCTCCTTTTCTGTGCATCTGAGGGAAAAATAGTTATTATAAATCTTGTAGAGGAGAAAATTTACTAATATTTCATATCAATAGCTTTTTTCTCCAAAGACTATAGTTTTCTAATTACAGAGCATTGAAAATACGATTATTTTAAAAAAATACTTAAACCAGTTAAAACATACTTAATTAATTGCTAAATTCAGAAACAGTGATGTAGTTCTGATTTTTTACTTTCTCATATAAAGAGAAAGTATTGTGATGGCGCGAAAATTCGATTTTGAGATTTTGATGGATTTACACGTTTTGAGGTTCCCTGAGTCCAAAAAAGTGGTTTTTAAAAAATGTCTGTCCGTCGTCTGTCGTCTGTCTGTGCAGACGCCTGGAGCCTAAACTACTGGGCCGATTTTGACGAAATTTGGCATACACGTTCAGAAAAATCATACCCCGAGGCGAAATCGAGAAATGAATTTTAACTCCAAATTTGAGGGCGCTACCCCCCAAAAACTCTGAAAAAACACGAAAAAAAATTATTTCTCGAAAACGGTTCCGACGATTTTGATTAAAAAATTCTAAAATGTAGTCAATTTAAATACGAATCTAATGATATAAGCCGTTTTCCCGGGAAAAATCTGGTTCCGGAGAAAATAGCTTAAAACGCGGATGGAGAGAGCCCGGGTTCGATTCCCCGCCCGGGGGAAGTTATTTTTATGGTATTTTTGATGAAATTTTCAATAGTAATTAAATATACATATATGAGAAAGTTTGTCTGAGTTGTCTCGGGCCGATTTTTTATATGTTGTTCGGACCAGTTAGGGTACTGTGATCCTAAGTTTGCAGCTTCGAAAAACCTGTGCTAGCTGCGTAATATGTGAAAAACTGGAAAAAATTCGGACTTTTTTCAGTTCTTTCCATATAACTCGTATACTATGCGTTTTTCGATGTTAGTCGTTATTACTATTTTTAAAATCCAGTAAATTTGGAGCATGATTCTATGTTCTTTTTTTTTCGTTGAATGCCCAAAACTTGTTATAAGAAGTGGTTAGGTACAATTCTTAAAATTTACAATTTTTCCATTTTGTTATTTTTACGATAACAACAGAACTGTTTTGCCTACAGGCTTCATTTTGTAATTGCATAAAAGCCAATTAAATTTACTACAACTTTATTTCTTACTACTTTTTTCGTAGAGGAGAGGCTTTATGCCGATATTTTGTTTTTTTAAGTTTTATTTCTTGTTTTTTTTGTTTTTTCTTCTAAGCTTACCGAACTTAGAAGAAAAAAGCTCGGAAAGCTGATCGTTCAAAAGACCGAACATTTTTTTAGGTCTCCGATCTCAAAAATTCCGTTTAAATATCAGGGAACATTTTTGGTTCCCTGAATGTCTGACTTATATTTTGGTTATATTCGTATTTAAATAGAAACCTTTTTTAAATTGAAATTGTCGGAATCATTTTTGACTACTAATTTTTTGAGGAGAAGCGCCCCCAAATTTGATGATAAAATTCATTTTTGATTATGCAGCAAATTATGATTTTTTTCTAAACCTCTATGACAGATTTCACCAAAATAAGCCAAGTAGTTTTGGCTCAACGCATCAGCACTGACACCAGACCGACATTTGTTAAAGTACTTGTCGGACTCAGGGGACCTTAAAACGTGTAAAATTATCAAAAAACGTAAAATAAAAATGTTGAACCTCAATACTTTCTTTTTGTATATTATGTACTACAAAACTATAAGAAAGTAAGCATGGGTGTAGCTATTTAAGATGAAAAAGTTACCCTTCACTGGGCAATTCATAGTCATTCTAAGTATAAGTAGTACTTAATTATTTAATGGCCCTTATGAAACTTTTACAGTATCATTTTTATTACATGCATATTTACTTTTCGAGCAACTTTATTTACTTTTTTATGCAATTTTATTCTATAGAGATAACTGACCACTCCGAAACTTTTTCTAATTTTTTTTTACTACGTTTTTATTAGCTTGCTTTCTTGTTTGTTTGTTTGTCCAGTACAAATCTTGCAATCGATTTTTAACTAACTTCACGAGTAGCTAGACGTTTGAAACTTTTGGAACAGCTCAGAACACGATGACAATGCATTATTTTAATACTTTTAGCCATTTTTCAGCCGAATTTAATTTGTTTTCAGCAAATTTAGCTGTAAGTAAAGTTAGTTCGGAAAAAATCCGCAAGTTAATTTGTTTTGACATGATTTGTGAAGTTTTTTTTTATAATTTATGAAGTTCTTTCTATCATGCAATTTTGGGCAATTTTATTCTATAGAGATAACTGACTACTCCGAAACGTTTTGTAAATTTTTTATACTTATTAAAAAAAACAACAATTTCTTAAAATAGAACTTTAAAAGGTGTTCGAGACCGGTAAGGAAATACGAACAAAGATTGTTCTGTTGCCAAACACTCTTAGTGCCCTAATATAAAAGGAATATTGTATAACGGTGGAAGAGTAATAATGAAGATATATTACCCCATCTAGAAGGGTAAGCATTACCTACTCACCATTGGTGGAATGTTTCTCACCTGGGTATCCCACAGCGTATATAAACGGATATATATTACTCACAGACCATTCTCTCAGGAAATAGAATTTATAGTAAAAAGAAATCTAACCAAATTTGTGATGATGACTCAGAAGAGGAAATGCTATCGAGGCAAGATTTTCTTATTTTGTATCGTGGAAACTGTATTAAAGCCAACCAGCTGAATATAATGGCAACTTTTCTCGGAAAACTCCTTCTAACCAAAAATAACACGTTTTTATTTTTTTGTAATGTCAGTCATTTATTTCAAAAAGGGTTTTCTTTTTTTCGGGAATTACGTGTATATAATATTGAACTTATTCTTTTAAAGTGATGAATTCCTTATTCGCTGAAAGCTAAATTACTCCAGTTTTATTTAATAAAGTATTTAATTTTTAAGTTTTTTGGTAGTCTTCATACTACGGAAAGTTCGAATATCAATTTAAATCAAATTCTAATCATTAGTAATAATGGGAGACAGACAGAGAAATTTTATTTTTCTCTGTCTGTCTCCCATTATTACTAATAATTATAATTTGATATGATGTATTTAGTATTAAATAAAAATCCCGTCAAGTACTTGCTAGTAACTTACTAAAAGGGTTTCTTCGGTCATAAGAATTAATTATTATTTCTTTTTCTAAACAAAAATATCCATTGTTTACTTTTAAAAATCAAGATGTGCATTATTCTTTACTATCTTCGGTATGCGCTTATTGAATTCTTTTAGGGCTAAAATGGCTGCTATTTTGGAAACACGATATATTTTTATGAACTAAATTTCAATACCATTAAAATGATACCCAACTCCGATTTTTCAAAACCTAAAAATTTTGGGGCCCCCTAGTTACGCCCCCCTAAAAATTCTAAAATTTTACTTTTTTTAAATCAACTCCTGGAAATTTTATTGGACTACAGAGATTTATATTTATGTATTTTTGCCTTATTTTAGGACCTATTCTAATGGGGTAGTGCAGGGGGGGTAAATTTTGGGTTTGTTTGAATTTTTTGGGGGGTAAAATGGCCGCCATTTTGAAAATGCGATACATATTTGTAATCTAAATTTCAATACCTTTGAAATGATACCCAACTTGAAAATTACAAAAAATGTAAAATATTGCGCGGTGATCGCAATTGATCGCAGATCGCAGAATTTTGGAGTGTTAAAGTTCGCAATAGGTGTTCTGTTTTTGGGCAAAAGAGTTTAACTTATATACCAAATTTCAAGTCAATAGCGTCAGTAGGTTGGGAGATATACTCCAAGTTGCGACGGACGGAAGGACGCACTACCAAAAATCATAAGGGTTTCTAGGACGACCTCGAAACCCTAAAAATAGACTGCCAATTAGTGTGGCACATAGCTTCCTCGCATCCTATTACGAACTTTATTGATTTTATGCCTCATTGTTTCCCCCGTTTTTAATTAATCTGTAAAAATTGTTTTAATTTTTTCTTGAATTAAAGTATCAATTTAACAAAAATTAAAGAGCTCAGACGGTTCAAATTAATCTAGAGCTATCAATATTCGTATCAGTTTCATTTAAATCAGATCTGCACTTTTGAAGCTATAGGTGTAAATAAACGTATGTTTGTGCTCATGTAGTAAGAGCACAGTAAGAGCAGAAGGCTGGAACTTATATGGGACCAATAATAGGCTAATATTGACCTACCATCCAAATTTCATTTAAATCAGACGCGTTGTTTTAATAATATTTTAGATCGCCAAAATTGAGTGACAGACACGAAACCAAAAATGTTTCCTGATGTCTGAAACGGATTTCTGTCTTGGAAATATTTGAAATCGGAGACACAAAATATTTTCTTTTTTATTGCGATTGTACACATCGCTATTCTACGATTGTAGACATCGCTATTCTACGAATGTAGACATCGCTATTCTACGATTGTAGAGATCGCTATTCTACGAATGTAGACATCGCTATTCTACGATTGTAGACATCGCTATTCTACGATTGTAGACATCGCTATTCTACGANATAATTTTAAATTTTTTTCTTTTAATCTTAGGACTCATTATAAAGTGCTTTCTATTTTAAAAATTTCATCTAGATTTTTTGGTTAAATAATTAATTACAAACTCTTTTTTTAAGAAAAAATTTAAAGGGTCGACATCAAATTACAGTTCATTATCATCATCGGTTTTGGTAACATAATTTTTTTTCTGCTTTTAAGATACTTCATTTTCATAAATTTTGGATGAGTTTTATGAGATTTGAAAGTCCGTGGATGTAGTTTTGATCGCTCTTGGGATGATAAGGGTAGACAACGTGAGCGAAGTCTATCATGTAGACTCTGATCCAGGGGATGGGTGACGGCAGTCTGTCCGTAACGGAGAGTAAAGAACCCTCCGCAGGAGGTTGGGGGGAGCCGGCAGTGTTTGAGGAAGGCTTCCGCTCACAGTTCTCTTGCTGCTGACAGTTCTCTTGCGGTGGGAGTTGTTGCATGTTAGACCCCTCTCCCTGTACTCCCTCAGTAGGAGGAATGTCAGGGTTGGAGGAATGGGCGTCGACATTACACGTCAGGTAAGCATCGGTAGCAGTCTCTTCCTTCATCAGTTGCTTCTCTTGAGGTTTGTACAGGTAATCCAGCTCCCAAGCATCGTACAGTATCAGCACAGAGCTACCTGCATCAAATTATAACCAAAAAACAGCTCATATCTCCGAAAATTTTTTTATTGAAAATTGAAGCTGACAAAATTTCTAACAAAAATGTTCAAATGCATATTTTACCTACGACCATCAGTTTAGGAGCTATAAGGTCGACAAAACACAGTATTTTCAAAAATTAAGTTTATTGTAAAATAACATATCCCTTTTATGAATTATTTTAGTGATGTTGATATTTTAATAATTTTGTGAGGATAGACAA
The DNA here is from genome assembly GCA_001010745.2 of Gerris buenoi. Lineage (NCBI taxonomy): Eukaryota > Metazoa > Arthropoda > Insecta > Hemiptera > Gerridae > Gerris > Gerris buenoi. Next base: position 164,943 of record KZ652360.1, on the reverse strand, counting down.
ATTGTTTTGGGGCTATTAGCTGCCGAAGGTTGTAGTAAAAAATTTAAAAAAAATAGACCCTATAGAAAAATGCTAGGAACATTTTTGTTTGAAATTTTATCATTTTCCCTTACGAGTGATAGTTTCGGAGATATGAGCTAAAACCTGAAAAAAATCACCTTTGAGCGCCCCCCACCAGCGAGCTCGCCCCCCCCCCACACCGGGGCTCATAAGTTTCTTCAAACTAAGGTACCAAGGAACAACTGTGCCAATTTTCAAAACTCCGGGAATTTTTTTTCTCTCGATTGGCCTTTTTTGGACTAATTTGACTGGGCTATAATAATCCTTAGTCCAAAGAATGAGATATTTATTAAATGTTTTATTGTTTTTTTTTTTTTTTTAAATGTTAATATTAGATTTCCTATTAATAGTTTGATTAAGTAATCAGAAAAGACTGAAGAAGCCCAAGGTGTTAGGGTCAATATAGCAAGAATTTAAGAGTGAAAGAAGATGAAAATCTTTCAAATTATTTATCAACCAAACCCAATAAAACCCTGAACAGTCACAGAAAACATATTTATAACACTGTTGTTATTTAATTAGAATTAAAACAAAGACTTCAAAACAGTTTATATACATTATGTACATCCCCCTCCCTCCTTCTTTCAATTCATCTTTAAGGTAGTATTGTTTTATTTCAAACAATTTATCCTTAAGGATTAATTGTTATATTTCATAACAATATCTCAGAAACAAATGGCTGTAATATTTGATTATTAAACAGAAATGATGTTCAATTCAAACTGTATTATAATTTATTAAATTAATTCCTGTATTCAATGTTTCGCAGATGTACGAAAACACAATATTATACTTCGAAACTTTGATGATAAATTGGAAAAGGTTTTGTACAAACCTGGGTTCATTGTAATCTGGTTTCTATACGCTACATTTTCAATACAAAATTCAAGCACAAAACATAAACACAACATCCTCTTAGGAATCCAACCAGATGTGTTTTTCTGGAACAAATACCAATTATCAACCTAAACAAGATCAAAACTTGTTATTTAAATTAATTTTAAACAAATATGCTTTTAACATTTTAATGAAAAATACATTTATTCACTAATTATATTAAGTGAATAAACGTCATCAATTAGTTCTTATTGTTCTTTTTAAGGGTTTTGTTGGTAAAACAAAAATAAAACCCTTAAAGTTTCGTCCCTATTTCTGTCTGTATGTTTGTCTGTCACTCTTTACGTTTCTAATAACTTTTGTATAAGAAAAAAAAAAAATAATAATAATAATAAAACTTTGCAGTATTAAAGATCGTTTTGACGTGCACACAGGAAAAATATAGCGAACTTAAAATTTAAGATTTTTTAATTAGGTATATAAGAATATAACTAATTTATTACGTTTACTTCTTTACATATACTAGATACTATTCACGCAAGCATATCATTTATCAAAAACCAGGATTTATAGGATAAGTTATACTCTTTATACCATTTTTTTTTTTTTTTTTTTTTTTTTTTTTTTTTTTTTTTTTTTTTTTTTTTTTTTTTTTTTTTTNTATCCTCACAACATTATTAAAACATCATTAAAATATCAACATTATTAAAATAATTCATAAAAGGGTTGTTATTTTACAATAAATTTTATTTTTTAAAATACTGTTTTTTGTCGCCCCTATAGCTCCAAAACTGTTGATCGTAGGTAAAATATACATTAAAACATATTTGTTGGAAATTTTATCAGCTTCAATTTTCAATAAAAAAAATTTCCTCCAAGAGCAATAGTTTCGAAGATATAAGCAAAAACCTGAAAAATGTCACCTTTGAGCGCTGTAGCACTGACTCCCCCTCTACAACTCAAGCAGCTGCAGGCTCTAGCTGCCTACACCCTTCGGCAGCTAATAGCCCCAAAACAATTTGTTTATTCACAAAAAATTATTAAAATAATTCATATAAAATATGTTATTTAACAATAAAATGTGAATAAATTTTATTTTTGAAAATACTGTTTTTAGTCGACCATATAGCTCCAAAACTGTTGGTCGTGGGCAAAGATGCGTGGGAACATTTTTGTATGACATTTTATCAGCTTTGATTTTCAATAAGAAAATGTTCCCCTACGAGCGATAGTTTCGGAGATATGAGCAAAAACCTGAAAAAAGTCACCCACCAGCGAGCCCCCCCC
>KZ652360.1:125230-136014 GCA_001010745.2 Gerris buenoi | reverse complement strand
ATATATATAAATGTTAATGTGTGCTGAAAGGACATCTATATCTACTTCAAATGTAAAAAAGAAAACGACTTTTAGGGAAGTTTTTCTTTTATTATAAAAAAAATAAAAAAATGAGGGAAAATATAATGAAGAAGTAAATAAATGAGGGAATATTTAAACGGAACAATTAGTGGCAAGCCTGTTAGTCCTTCGTAATTTTTGGAATTGCTATTTTTAATTACATTTTTAAAACAATTTCTTGCATGGATGTTTTCATTAATTAATGGTATTGATTAACAAGCTCTTACCTTAGTAGTAATAATATTATAGAATGTATTAAGTCATGATGGTAATTATAATTACCTAGCCGTTAATTAAATGTCAAGATGTATAATTATAACAAATAGACGTTAATTAAGGAAATGAAGAAAATTTAAGAGGAAGCGGTCATTTGTTCACGTCTATTTTTTTGTCAGTAATCCTTGTAACGTATAAATAAATAAAGTAATTATATATCTGTAATTGTAAAAAAGAATCTCGGAATTTTCCTTATGATCTATTTGGGTACTAAATCATAGTTCTAGAACTCACATTCCAAACAATTTTCATCAGATGCTATATTATAACCTCTTTGGGTCACTTGCAATTCTATTAATTATTATAGTCATATTAAAGACAACCTGTAACTTATTGGACTACATAGCTATCTTATAAGTCTAATAGAAAAAGTATTTAACAATTATGTATATTCCTGATTTATTCATTTAAATTAACAATCATAAGTACCCATATTTACATCAGATTGTAGAAATTTAAATCTCTTTATCACTTATTCAATACATTAACATCTTAAAAATACTTTTTTTTTTTTTTTTAACTATAATTTTCGAGAGAATTGGAGTCTATGTGATTATATAATCTAATTGATAAGACTGATAAGAATATAATATAGGCTAACCTTGAGATAACAGGATACATTATTATCCACGTTTAAATATGTAAAGTATGTTTTTTATGTACCAAACAAAATTTTTTAAACATTGCTATCCTAATTAATTATCAGTTTCTATTCTATTTTATCATTTATTAATATTACCTGTATCATTTATTAATATTTATTGAGTTTGTTTATAGTTATCATTATACTTATAAACATGTATTTTAGGTATTTAAACTCGAAATAATATTTTGGTCGGTTTACAACGTAAGTCTTATGTCTTCTAAAATTTAAATAAAATTTGTAAAACTCTATAAATATGTTTGTTTTATTACTTTTTGAAGTCATAAAACAAATTAATGGGAGCGAATTTTAGGCTCTATAGAGAATAAGAAAAAGGTTTTTTTTTATGCTTAGACAAGTTAATGTAATTTTAAGTATATATCATTCAAAAGTGTATAAAGTACATTTTAATTATTTCTTTAAAGAAAATCGTAAACGGTAATTAAAATAAAATAATTTATAACAGAAGCATTTCGTGATTTTTATTCCGACATTTATTAAATTTATTCAGTCGACATATTACATATTATTTCTTTAATTTAATAATTTGATCAAATTATTAAATTAAATTGAGAGAAAGGCATCAATGCCATTCTCTCTAAAATTTTAGTTGAATTTTGTAGGTTGTCTTTCTTGACCCATAAGTTAATTTTTCGATCAAGTTGATGTAAATTTTCTATAATGAACTTCGTGCTTTATAAATAAAGCATAAGAGTTAATAAGAAACCATTAAAAGAGTTTACACTGGAGTTGATTATACTGTATTCATTTTCTTAGAATACAGTCTCAGACTCATTTCAAGCCATCTATAATAATTATTATTACAATCATTATTATTATTACTATCATTATTATTATTACTATCATTATTATTAGAGTTGAATCTCTTGTTGGAGTTGAAATTGTTTGATATTTGCATTGTTTCTTGGCTTCTCCTGTAGAAGTCTTGAGCCAAGGTTAAAACTAATTTTAACTTTATGGAAAATTTCTAAATGGTAATAACCCCTTGCTCGAGTTTCCATAAGCAATTTTCTTACTTTTGTATTACTATTCCAAAAACCTTTAGACCTTTTACATTAAAGATGTGTAATAGTTTTAAAACTTTGTCTACTTTAAAAAAAAAAAATCAGAGTAACTAACGTTTTAATTTGAATTATTTTCACGTTTGTGATTTTTTTTTTTTCTTTTACTTTACCGTTTAAAATATTTTTCAAATTATTAAAATATACAGGGTGATCCAATAGTTCGGAAAGGCTCAATATCTCTGGTTACAATTAAGATATTAAGTTCCGGTTTGCGGGTATCTTTGTCATTTATAAAAAAAAAAAAAAACTACTTTTTTTGTGGGTAATCATTTTTTTCCACCATATTGGATTCAACTTTGAAATTTTAAATTGGAACACCTATACACATTTTTTATAACTTTTTGGTGATACATTTTTGGAAAGGTCTTAAAATAAAGAAACATTTGCCGCAAACCCGAGCTTTATATCTAGTCCCGTTCCAAAAGAGGGGAAACTTAAAGTATAAAAATTCACTTTATCTTCCATTTAAAATTTGAGGGTGGATTTACGCCAAGCGGCATAAAAAAACCGCTCGTATGAACAGCTGCCGGCTCACTTCATTGGTGACTGTGGTAATTAAAATCAGTTAATTCAAACTTTCCTTTGACTTTTCTATAAATTTGAAATTATTTTTTTGGTTATGAAGTTCTGACCTTACCGAAGTTATGTGATCGCTCTGAAGAACTTAATACAAATCAAATTATAATTATTATTAACACTGGGGACACAATGATAAATATAGACTCCAGCGCCGGGACTTGAACCACGGGCTTCTGCTTTTCCAGTGTAGCGCTCTAACCAACTAAGCTACGCAGGAGAATGATTGGTTCAGGAGAATGAGTGGTTCAAGTCCCGGCGCTGGAGTCTATTTTTCTCTGTCTGTCTCCCAGTGTTAATAATAATTAAAATTTAAACTTTCCGTAGTTTGAATACTACCAAAAACTTAAAAATTAAACTTAATACTTCGGAATAGGCTTCTGTTTAAGATGTAAGCCAATATCTATTCAAGATAATTCCAATTTTCAATTAGGGTGAATTACAAGGAATTAAACTCTGCTAGTCCCGGAAAGTTAACATTAAATAACCCTCCTCCAGTAGTCGAAACCAAATAGTAATTAAGGATTTTAGTGAATTATAATTAATTTATGGATGGGAGGGGGAGTGGAGGTATAGATATAAGGAAAAGAGAGAATTTTGTGCCATCAAGATAAAATTTCTTAGTAAAATTATCTAAATGCTTCTCCAAAGTAGTAGAACCAAACAAAGTAGAACCCATAAAATAAAATATAAATACATTATAAATAGCAAACTCGCGAGCAAAGCACGAGGCTCCAGCTAGTCTATGATAAAATTATTCAGAACTGATAAGACGTTTTTGAAATTATTTGAAACTTTTGTGTTGTAGGCGAGGAATTAGATTAATTTCTACTCCGAGCCTGGTTTTAGACTCGATTGCCCTGAGCCTACTAGACTCTGAGTCCCCCCCCCCCCCCCCCCCCCCCCCCCTACAGGACGAAAGATAAACTAGGTGGGATAGAATATCCTCTCTTAGTGCGTGATTAGAATCCAGTGCCAGCTAGCTGGCTTCCTCTGTACTTAATATGCAAGTACAGTTAGTATCCTCAGAGATTACTAGTAATCTACGAGAATATAATAAATATATCCTTCGTCCTTTTCCTTCCATGATAAAACTATAATTAACTTGAGAGTTTCGTATATGATTGTTTTTATAATAATATTTTTATTACCGTATATTTTTATCTTTATTACGTACATTTTCTAAAAAATTGTCTGTTAGTTAGTCAGGCACATAGCTTCCTTGCGTCTTATTTCGTATATTTGAATAATTTTATGCTTTTGTAACCTATTATTGTCAATTTTGCTTCCGAGCTTACCGAAGGTAACTGAAGCCATGTGATCGTTCTGAAGAACAAACTATTTGCATGTTTTCAAAAGTTCCAAGGCTAAAATCCGTTTCAGACATCAGGGAACATTTTTGGATCCGTGTCTGTCTATCTGTCTGTCTATCTGTCTGTCTATCTGTCTGTCTATCTGTCTGTCTATCTGTCTGTCTATCTGTCTGTCTATCTGTCTGTCTATCTGTCTGTCTATCTGTCTGTCTATCTGTCTGTCTATCTGTCTGTCTATCTGTCTGTCTATCTGTCTGTCTATCTGTCTGTCTATCTGTCTGTCTATCTGTCTGTCTATCTGTCTGTCTATCTGTCTGTCTATCTGTCTGTCTATCTGTCTGTCTATCTGTCTGTCTATCTGTCTGTCTATCTGTCTGTCTATCTGTCTGTCTATCTGTCTGTCTATCTGTCTGTCTATCTGTCTGTCTATCTGTCTGTCTATCTGTCTGTCTATCTGTCTGTCTATCTGTCTGTCTATCTGTCTGTCTATCTGTCTGTCTATCTGTCTGTCTATCTGTCTGTCTATCTGTCTGTCTATCTGTCTGTCTATCTGTCTGTCTATCTGTCTGTCTATCTGTCTGTCTATCTGTCTGTCTATCTGTCTGTCTATCTGTCTGTCTATCTGTCTGTCTATCTGTCTGTCTATCTGTCTGTCTATCTGTCTGTCTATCTGTCTGTCTATCTGTCTGTCTATCTGTCTGTCTATCTGTCTGTCTATCTGTCTGTCTATCTGTCTGTCTATCTGTCTGTCTATCTGTCTGTCTATCTGTCTGTCTATCTGTCTGTCTATCTGTCTGTCTATCTGTCTGTCTATCTGTCTGTCTATCTGTCTGTCTATCTGTCTGTCTATCTGTCTGTCTATCTGTCTGTCTATCTGTCTGTCTATCTGTCTGTCTATCTGTCTGTCTATCTGTCTGTCTATCTGTCTGTCTATCTGTCTGTCTATCTGTCTGTCTATCTGTCTGTCTATCTGTCTGTCTATCTGTCTGTCTATCTGTCTGTCTATCTGTCTGTCTATCTGTCTGTCTATCTGTCTGTCTATCTGTCTGTCTATCTGTCTGTCTATCTGTCTGTCTATCTGTCTGTCTATCTGTCTGTCTATCTGTCTGTCTATCTGTCTGTCTATCTGTCTGTCTATCTGTCTGTCTATCTGTCTGTCTATCTGTCTGTCTATCTGTCTGTCTATCACTCAATGTTTACGAACTGATAACATCTAAAAACTACTCGTCCGATATTAATAAAATTTGAGTGGTAGATCATAATTAGCTGATTGTTGGTCCCATATAAGTTTCAACCTTCTGTGGCCATTAGTTTCTCTTCACACATGCGCACAAATATACATTTATTTACATCTTCAATAACAAACATGTAATATATTTATGAAATTTGGATGGTTTGCAAAAAGTCCGCAGTCCGTTTGTAAAAGCATTAAATCACTAAGCATACAAAAAAAAGACGCTAAGAAGATATGTACCACACTCACTGGCAGACTATTTATATTGTAACAATTTAGCAAATATTTAAGAGTTTAGAGGGTTGAAAGCTATCTGGGGCATTCTACAGGCTAATTAACAATTCAAACTTCATGAAAGTCAGATAAGTAGTTTTGAAGTTATAGCTGTAAATAAATGTATGCTTGTGCGCATGTAGATGAGAAACAAATAAATGTATGCTTGTTCGCATGTAGATGAGAAACAAATAAATGTATGCTTGTGCGCATGTAGGCGCAGAAGGTTGAAATATGAAACCAACAGTCGGCTAATTATGAACCTATCATTAAAATTGGACAAATAGAATTTGAAATATGTGATTGACAACAATTAAGCAACAGCTCGACTGACTTAGTTTGATCCAAACATGTTTCCTTATGTCTGAAACGGATTTTTGAAAACCGGAGACATAAAAAAAATGTTCGTTCTTCGGAACGATCATATATACCTTCCGGAACTACTTCGCAAATATCAGCAAATGAAATATTAAATTGAATTTTTTAGTATAATAGTCCAAGAGATAGCGTGCAAAAAAGTGTCTGACTATCACCAAGCTAGAATTTTGTATACATGTCAATTTTTTTGTGTCATTTAAGAATATATGGTCGGCTAAGTTCGTCTGCGGGACCTAGCTTGGCAATAGGCATTTGAAAAAACATAATTTATCTAGCTCGATCAAGATAAATTGAAATAGTTCAAAAGATATAAGTGTTTATATTTTTCAAATGGTTGTGTATTTTTATATAGGTAGAATTTTTTTTTTTTTAATTTTGAATTATTTAATATTATTTTATTTTATCATCTGTCTACTGTCTAGGCGGTTGTCATTTATATCAGTTATCAATATACATAAATGTATAACTCACCTTCAGGAAGGGAAACGTAACATAAAAAGAATAGACCATGCAATAATTAGTAGAGGAGTAGAGGTCTAATCAGCGGTAACTACATTGTGCCATCTGACCATAGTGAGATAGTCTGATCTAATTACATAGTGGCACTATGTATTTACCTCTCATTAGACCTCTACTAATTATTACATGGTATATTCTCAGATGGCACTATGTGCCATTCTCTCAGAACCTCTATGGCCCAAAGACACTGGACCTATTGTAGTAGTAATACTATTCAATCAATTACCCGATGAACTTAGAAATATAAAATCTTTGGAACTATTCAAAACTAAAATAAGAAAATATATTGCTGAAAATACATTAGATTTATAAATATACTTCAACAATTAAGAAAAAATAAAATAAACAAATAAACAAACAATAGAAAGTGTATATACTAAATGTTAAATAAATATTCATCATTATTACTATAAAATCATCTACTATTAAATCAATGAAAACTAAAATAATATAATTATATAAAATAACTAATTAATTATTTTTAAAATAATTATTGTGAAATAGATATAAGTAAACTGCGTAAACTCTACACAGCTCAGGACTCCATGTTCTCTCGTGGAGAGATAACCCAATCAATAAAATAGAGATAAATGGATGTACTAAAATATTATTTATGTATCAATATATTTTAATCAATAAAGGTATTTTAAAAATAAAATAAATAAAAAAAATATGTTGATGCTTAGCGAGGAAATTTTCCAAGAGCCTAATAATGGTAATGGTTGGACGGGAAGGACGAACCACTTGTTCGAACCTAGCAATCAGCCACTCCAAGAGCCTAGCACCTTTTTTTTTTTCTTTCTTTCTTTTATTAGACATAACATCATCGTGTGGTTGGAGGATGTAATATGTAATGTAACATCTTGTGAATTATAAAGAGGTGAAATAATGTGAATAGTGGAATAGTGTGAATATGTGATTTAGTTTATAAAGAGTTAATCAATCTTTATTATAATGCTTCTACTGAGTTACAGGAAATAATGCTGGATACTTTTAAATTTCCTTCCGGTGCTAAAACTGCTTTGGGTTAAAAGCTCTAGTATTACACTCTCTTGACATATTGCTGTTATACAATACGTGTAAGTAAGAAGTTAAAATGCTTCATGTATGGTATAAGACATACTTAGCTGCACTTAAGCAGAAACTTAGATTAGGTTTTAACTGCTTTAAATTGAACCTAATAGAACTAAGTAGAGAGTTACAAACGTTATCTTTGGCAACACTGCATCTAGAACGAGAACTCCTAAACCTTCTTTCCTATATTAGGAGAATTTACACCCCATTATTCCTAAGATACATTAAATTCATATTCAGATGAAGTATTTTGAGGAAAATTATACTAATGACAACGTCATCAACTTAAATTTTCATTGTTGACAACTATTATTATGTCTTCTATTATTATTTTCGTTTTATCACATTCGTACTATTATGTAGGGAGAAATATTTGTTATGGAAGGACAATTTAAATAGGGAAGTAAAAGTCTACAAATTGATGTGTCACTTCCTCGTGTCCTGTCTTGCTTACTTTAATCAATGTTTTGCTTATAAGATTAATTATAGTCAAATGTATTTAATTTTTTACTACGTTTTTATTAGCTTGCTTTCTTGTTTGTTTGTCAAGTACAAATCTTGCAATCGATTTTTAACTAACATCCCGAGTAGCTAGACATTTGAATCTTTTAGAATAGCTTAGAAAACGATGACAATGCATTATTTTAATACTTTTAGCCATCTTTCAGCAGAATTTAATTAGTTTTCAGCAAATTTTGATGTATGGAAAGTTAGTTCGGAAAAAATCCGCAAGTTATTTTATTTGTTTTGACATGTCCCACATTTACAATCTTCATTTTGACAGGTTTCAAATTAATGATATATGACAGAAATTTTAAAAACATAATATATAAAAAGTTATTTTTATCTTACAATTATTCCCAACTTAATTTTGCTTCCGAGCTTACCAAAGGTATTAGTCCAGGAGATAGTGTTCAAAAATGTGTATGACTAACATCAAGCTAGAATTTTGTGTATAAGTAAATCTTTTGGTGCCTTATAATAATATGTGGTCAGCTAAGATCGTCTGCGAGACATTGTTTAGGAATAGACATTAAAAAAAAAAAAAAAAAAAAAAAAAAAAAAAAACGGTGGAAGAGTGGCACTGTCCAGGCAATTTTTTGTGGACAATGCGATTTTCATGATTTTGAGTACAGAATTAGTTAGTAGACCGAAAATCAAAATTACGTTAGTTTGTCCCCTGATAGTTTAGTAATCCAAATTTAGTGACAGGATAACATCTACTCTAAAATTTTGTACTATGGGTCATGAAAATCACATTGTCACATTGATTTTTTCAATAGCCAAAGCTATGTCCTGCAGACGAACTTAGCCAACCACATATTTTTAATAGAAACCATAACATTAAACACAAAATTCTAGCTTGATGTTAGTCAGACACTCTTTTGTCCCGCAGACGAAGTTAGCCGACTCATATTCATAAAAGGCACTAAAAGATTAACTTTTACACACACAAAATTCTAGCTTGATGTTAGATGTTAGTCAGAAACCTTTTTGCACGCTCTCTATGTGACCTTTATGTCTTGGCTTTGAGACAGCTGTCAGTCGCTACATTTTTTAACAGTTTCTTAAAATTCTAACGAATCTATCTACTAATAAAATATTTATAGTTGAACATATTTTAGATTTTAACTGATACCTAAAGGTGTTTCGGCAGAGATACCTTTCACTTTATCAAATATATCATCTACTGTGACATTCCTTACAGTGGTTATCCCTGAGGTTCTGGTTGGCTGCTCCTAAGAGTCTCTGTGGCTGTAACACCGCGTGCCTGAAATTAAATTATTGTCTATTAGCCTGGGATCGAACCCGACTCCTTTTGATCTACGGTAATGACTCTACAAAGGGGACACACCACAGTCAAGTGATTAAAGCATCCCTCAATAGATCACAAGGCGTTAAGGCTTGACTTATGATGACGTAACAGGTTAGGGGAGGGGGCCGTGGCAAGTTGAATCGAAATTATACCCATGTGTTAAAATTTGAATGGAAAATACACAGCAGCAAGATTCATTGATAACCGAGCTGTCATGACAAGTGCCTCAAGCCACACGGTCACACTGGATCCCAAACAAAAATCATTTAAAACCTTACTAAATAATGTTAAGTAAGCATAATTGTATGTAAATAAAAAAAAAAAAAATTAGAACAATGTCCTTATGGAACGTTCTGGAGCCCGGGAGTGAATCCGATACAAAAATACCAAAATCACCGTCACAAAATAACCGCCACGCAACCAATGTCACGAAATCTACCGATGACGATAACTTGAGTAAAAGATGATCGATTTTGTTGAAATTTGGTTCACATTTTCATTTTATCAATGCCCTGGCTGAGTTCGTTGGACAAGGTTATCCGCCCAAGCGTTCCCGAACACGCTCGCGTACACGTAAGCTTAAAATTTAAAATTGGAATTTTAAGACGGGAAAACATTCTAACTTCATATATTGAATGGGACAAACAACTATTTAAAATATATATATTTTTTTTTGTAGTAAAACGAACACCGACACTGCTACGAAGTGATAAAAATCGCTAAATTTATTAAAGCGAAACTAAACGATTAAAATAAATAAAACAACGTTTTTACCGATATCTTACGATCTAATGTAACGATTTAAATAAAACTTCATACACATCGTCTAAAGTACTATTGAGACAGGCATGTAAAATTTCTACTTGATACAAGCAGATGTTTTTGAGTAGAGAAGAGATATATTTTAAATTAATAGGCCGGGTAGGAAGAAAAAAGTCCTACCATTATCAAACATACTCTTTAAATATAAACTCATGGTAAACTTTTTTTCTCATTATTCAATAAATATTTATTGTAAGACGCTTGCTTTAATGATACAAAATAATGCTTTTCTTTTAATTTTGCCTTAACTCGGCTAATTACAATCAGTTAGTTACTTTTAATTTTGTCTCTTTTCTAACTCCGCCATGGATAAGTAGTTAGCAATACGTACGTAGAAGTGTGATTTTATAATTTATATTTAATGAAAAATGTAAGGAACTTCGTTCCTACCGGGTGTGCCGTTCCTAGACCACACTTTTTTTCTCTCTTTTTTTATCATTTAATTATTATCATTCTTGACAGACACGTTTTTGCTTATCTCAGTGCAGTCAGTGCCGGATTTCCCACTAGGCACTATTGGCACGTGCCTAGGGGCGGCAGCACCAGGGGGCGGCAGGGGCCGCGGGGCTTATCGTTAAGATGTCTGTTGATGACCTTATAGACGAGTTTTCAGCAATATATGCAAGAAGAAAACCAATGTAAAGTAAATTTAACTATGTTGATAAGTGTGCAGTGTGTTAATTTGTTTATTTTTTATTATGGATATTTTTATTAG
>KZ652360.1:2962-15983 GCA_001010745.2 Gerris buenoi | reverse complement strand
CAATTTTAGGGCCACCGACTGAGTTAAAAGGAACAGTCCTACCTACTTACGGCGATGTTTTAAGGTATTTTATGTTAGCAAGAAAAAATCTTACTTTAAAAAATAATAATGTCATGTGTAAGACAAGTGTAGTTGCGAGACATGTTGCACAAAAAATCATTGAAATTTGGTTAAAAGCTTCTATTCCCACCAATTCACAGACAAGAGTGATCGATCGCCTTTTGAAATACCACACAAAATATGAAGATTTGAAGAAAAGTGCATTAAAAAAATCAAATATACCAAGTTCAAATACTAATAAAATTAAACAATTTGTTGAAGCTTCGCAAAAATTATTCTGCATAAGTGCCTGCAAATGTACGGATTTCTCCTTTTGCACGTGTGCTAGAGAAAAAAGGGTTCCACAAAACGAGCGTGATTTTTTGACTGATCAAAGAACAACAAGAAATATGGTGATCGGAAGAATTGACATTAAGATTTCAGATCAATTAAGGAGAAGAGCGTTGCGAAATGAAAGAGATCTCTCAGCCACCAGAGAGATAGACCAAAAAACTAATACTGACGCTGAAACACAATCTTCTTCGTCTGATACTCCAACCAGTACCACTGATTCTGAGTTTGAGATCAGTTGCTCGCAAAAAAGGATTTTTTCCAAGGAAACTACATCTCAAATGAGGATATCTCTTCCAACGTTAGCAGAAGTAGCAGTAAGAACAGGAGTTTCAAACAGAGTGGCAGCAATAATAGCCTCTGCGGCCCTAAATGACGCTGGAGTTTTACAACCAGAAGGTTCTTGTAGTGTCATTGATCACAGCAAAATTCGTAGAGAGAAACAACTGAAGATTAAAGAAATCAAGAAACTAGAAGATACAAGTGAGATTATGTTAACTGGTTTATACTTTGATGGTAGGAAGGATGACACGGTTAAAGTGACAAAAAAAGGCGGAAAGCTACATAAAACTATTGTGAAAGAAGAACATGTCGTGCTACTACAAGAACCAGGCTCGAGTTACCTGGATTTTGTTTCACCTATAAGTGGAACTGCTGAAAGTTTGGTTTCCTCCATTTTTACGTGCCTCAAAGAAAAAAACATCGATACCTCGAATTTAATGGTACTGGGCTGTGATGGGACCAACTTGAACACAGGCATTAGAAGAGGAGTGATACGATTCGTCGAGTGCCGACTTGGACGACCTCTTCAGTGGTCTATATGCCAATGAATTACCACTAGGCCATCTAGTGGAACATTTAGATGGCAAAACTAAAGGTCCATACTCCTTTTCCGGGCCTATTGGATCAAAACTTTTGCAATGCGAAACCATGGAAGTAGTCGACTTTGAGCCAGTTGAAAACGGGTTAAGTAATAGAATAGCAGAATTTACTGATCTAAGCACTGACCAAAAATATCTTTTAGAAATTTCGAATGGTTTCAGATGGATATTGTCCTGAGGATCTCTTGAATAGGACGCCAGAAGAATGAGTCATGCTCGGGCTCACAACAGCAAATATAATTTTAAGATATATTTCTCACGATTATCCGTCACAAGAATTGTGTACTATTGTGAATTATATTCAAAAAGTTTATGCACCGACATGGTTTACCATAAAAACCAACAAGTACATTTTTAAAGGATCTCAAAATTTATTAAATATCATACCTTTCAGCCGTTATCTGAGTGATGAACTAAAAAAAGTCGTCGATCCGGTAATACAAAGAAACGGCTACTTCGCCCACCCTGAAAACCTATTGCTCGGTATGATTACTGATGATAATATTTTAATACGAAAGGACGGATGAAAGAGAATTCTCACTGCGAGAAGTAACCGCGTTGAAAATAAAGAAGCAAGAGCATTTACAGTTCTAAAAATTAATTTTGACGCTACGAATTATGTTGAAATGGTTGACTGGAGCTCAATAAAAGTGACGGAACCTCCGCTAACAAAACTAATTTCCACAGCAGAGATCGCAGCAGCAGTTTTAGACGGACAGGAGCCTCAAATTGACTTAAAGTATCCCTGTCATACTCAGGCCGTTGAACACTGTGTGAAATTAGTTACAGAAGCCTCCA
The DNA here is from genome assembly GCA_001010745.2 of Gerris buenoi. Classification (NCBI taxonomy): domain Eukaryota; kingdom Metazoa; phylum Arthropoda; class Insecta; order Hemiptera; family Gerridae; genus Gerris; species Gerris buenoi. The sequence continues at coordinate 13,914 of KZ652360.1, read as the reverse complement.
CTTCAGTTCATAAAGCAGAGGATCGCCATTTTTACATCATTTAAACCCTAATAAATAGGAATAAAATACCAAGATTCGAAAGTAAAAAAGATTTTAACGCATAGAATAAAGAAAAATATAATATTTAAGATGAAGTTGATCCCTTGAATTATTCAGTAACAATTTATTAATGGGTCAATATTTAACGTGAAACTCAATGAAGTTTGGAGGTTTCCGACTTAGGAAAGGTCAAATGACCGAAATTTCTGCCATTTTTTAATTCAAAAAATGACGATTTTGCACAGCAAAGTTCAGCTCAATAGGGTGCTCAAAAATGACTCAAGTTCGAGTCGAAATATAGCCAGATGACATAGAAGAGTGTATAGAATTTTTTTAAATCCCTAAGGACCCATTAATAAATTGTTACCAAATTATAATTATAATAACAATGACATGGTTATTTTTTGACTAACTTCACGATTTAAACAATATATATCAAATATTAAAATGTTAATGTATAAAAAGTGAAGATAAAAAATCTAAAATAAAGAATAAAATGTGATGAGTAAGGGTTATGATGAGAAATAAGTTTGCAAAAAATAATCCGGCAAAAAGGCAACACTGTCTATAAACATAGAACAGCTGGTTTACTTGATATTGTAAAACCTTTTATACATGTTAACAAACACTCTATTATTTTCAATTTATTTACAGATTAAAAACTAACTGTAGGAAAAATGTAATGTGCAACTCGAGCTTAAAGTGTCTTTGCTGCACTCGAGAAACCCTCGCCTTCGGCTCAGGCGTAAATATTTCTCTCGAGTGCAGCAAAGTGCCACTTTCCGNATTCAAGTGATATTAATTATTCATTTTATTTCTCAAGTAAATGCAACTAGCGCGACATTTTTTTTTTTTTTTTTTTGTTTTATAACATATATTATATTTTAATAATAAATGTTTTGTTTAATTGCTGGCTCATGTGAGCGAGGAAGGTATATCAAAGAACCTTAAGAAGTTTGAATATTACTGAGTTACAGCTCTTTAAAAAAGCAATCAAGGTTAAGGGTAAAGTATAGTTTCAAAAAAAATAAAATAAATAAATAAATAACAGATATTGAAAAATACAAATAAAACGACGAATTTATTCATAGAAAATAAATAAATAAACATGAAATGACCTAATTAACAAACATATTTTATAAATGAGGTAGAATAGAGGCTATACTCTGCTTAGTAAGTAAAATGATTTGAAGTTACTTTCAACTAATTTAGTATCATGCTTAAAATAAATTATTCATTTAAGGCTCGGAAATGGCTGGTAAAGTCATATTGTTGACACACGTGAAAATTATTTAGTGTTATTTATATTTCTCTTAGCCAATAAGGGTCCACTGGACAGATCAGATAAAATAACTACAACCCTGTAGTAACTTTATATTTGTAGTTATGCTAGGGGTACCGGGTACTCACCAGCAAAAATACACATACAAAATTCGCCATCACCAATTAGTGTGGGGCACATAGCTTCCTCGCGTCCAATTTTGTAAAAGTAATAAATGTATTTTTGAAGATCTAGGTGAAAATAAATGCATGTTTGTGCGCATGTGAAAGAGAAATAATACCAGCCCATAAAAATCAAGTTTTTGTTATAAATCCTTCATATTTTAGCATTTTAGTTCTGAAGGGAAATATTGGTATTCATTCATTTCAATTTTAAATAAATAATTTAAAATTAATTAATTAGTAACATTTAATTAATTATTATATTTGTTACAATGATTTTGTATCGGTAGAGAGTCGAAATGCCAAGATTCAGCAAGATTGGATANCACCCTATACATACATACATTGCAAATTAAATAAAAGCTTAAAAAAAAAAAAACCACTTATGATGTAGATTAATAAATTTCTTCCAATAAAAATTAGCACAATTTTGTAAACAATACGTAATTAAAGTACAAATTACTTGGAGAACTTTACCTAAGCTCTTTTACCTTTAAGACCTAAAGTAGGCAAGTAATGAAAACGAGGCAAACAAGGTTTTCCTCACAAATTGAAACTGCTCAATATGAAGAGGAAACCTCACTTGAGTTTCCACTAAAAACTTGGACAATTTGGAAATTAACATCAAGATGGAGGTCAGAACTCAAGTGCCAGAGAACTAAGACTCAAACTTCTCTCTTGTGTGTGTTAGGGAACCTGCCAAATCTTCAACCAAACTTTGCCATTATTACTTCTACAATAGTGGTGAAAGGGATCATAGTTTAAAATCTCAAAAACTTTCAAACCAATATTGGCAGTCAGTGGAATATTTCTATACCAATACAGTTTCCAAACTATAAAAGTTTTTTTATTATAAAAGTTCATCTAATATATAAGTATAATATTTCACTTGGAAATAAAATATAGATAATCTTTTATATTTTCCATTTTTTAATATTATTTTTTTAATGAGTGGTAATTAAATTCAAGTTTACTCGTAAAAAGCATGAATTAGATAAAGGCTGCCACATGAAATGTGTCGTATACAGGAAAAAAACATATTAATTAATCGGGAAGTCTGAAAAAAAAACTCAGGTAAAACGTGATATGTATAATTATTTTTTTATTCTCCTTGAGTACGGTATCTTTACTCTATGAAAAATAGTTTAATTATTAGGGAAGTTTATATTTAATATCTTTGTACCAAGATTATTTAATATGTTTAATAATATTTTTTTCTGGGTATACCTCTCTTATTGAATTAGTAGTATAAGAATTAGTTTGTATATATTATAACCTAGATTTTTATCATCGGCTATATTTCAGTCGTTAGGGTCGGGGCAGTATAAAACTTAATAATAAAGGATTTATTACGGAGAATAACAAAGTTAATATGACCTTGTAATTATAATTAAGAAAATAGATTATAAAGGCTTCCTATCAGATAAACAAAGTACCGGAGTGGAAATCCCACGCATGACTTCCATCAAATGTTATGGGGGTCAATACGTGAGCAATAGTCAGTAGGGTAAAGTAGGAACAGATGCCGCGGTTATTGGAAATATTGGAAGGGGTAACTGGGCACACGCGTAGCTTGGTCGGATTTTACCTTTACACGTAATTAACCTGCTCATTTATTTCTAAGTTGAAGACGGCACTGCGTCACTCATATTTTTGACTTAATTTCATCAGCAGTATCACAGGGAGTACTTAAAATTATTCTCTCCAATTTTTCAGACTGTGTTCTACTACTACTAAAGTAATTTTAAATAAAGTTAATTAATGTAACTTGTGGAATAATATGTTATCTTTCTGATTGTTAATCTATTTTTTCTGTTTCTCTAGATTTTTCTGTTTCTGTAGATGCCGCACTGCTTNACATATATCTTAAAATTCCCGATTTTAAAATATTAGGAACTTTTTAAAAATATCAGTAAACCTAGAATTCGAGGCGGATTTTTTTTCTCCAATTTTAAAGTATTTAAAGCCGAAGAAGTTCGGCTTAAATTCGAATTACGGTAGTGACGAATCATCTGAATCGATACTAACTTTAAATTGATAATTACTCCAATTGAATTAATATTTACTAACATTGAAAACGTCTCATGGCGTTCGGGACAGTTTTTCATTTTATGCAGATCTTCTGGATAAAATGTCCCTTTTCCCGAAAACGGGACATTTTTGGAAACCGTCGGGACGCCTTCAAAAGATTAAAAAAACGGGACTGTCCCGGCCAAAACGGGACGTATGGTCACCCTACAGTAGGGTAAAGTAGGGTAAAGTAGGACAGATGCCGCGGTTATTAGAAATATTGGAAGGGGTAACTGGGCACACGCGTAGCTTGGTCGGATTTTACCTTTACACGTAATTAACCTGCTCATTTATTTCTAAGTTGAAGACGGCACTGCGTCACTCATATTTTTGACTTAATTTCATCACCAGTATCACAGGGAGTACTTAAAATTATTCTCTCCAATTTTTCAGACTGTGTTCTACTACTACTAAAGTAATTTTAAATAAAGTTAATTAATGTAACTTGTGGAATAATATGTTATCTTTCTGATTGTTAATTTATTTTTTCTGTTTCTCTAGATTTTTCTGTTTCTGTAGATGCCGCACTGCTTCAGAGGGACAGATGCCGCATATGAATATGTGGCATCTGTCCCTCACAAAATTATTTTGATATTTTATACATGTATTTAATAATTATATAAATCTTTAGATGCCCAAAATTCAATCTCCAGTCTAAGTTAGCAGGGAAAGACTAATTAAAATAATTCTTAATGTGTCCCCCCTTACCCTCGTCCTTTAAATGTGTTTTAAACCCGTGTAGGTCAAATCTTAAAACAAAAAAAAAATATTTAAGCTATTTTTAAGGTTAGTTTTGCTTTGATTAGAACTAAAAATTGCTAAATTATCCGTAACTAAATGTTTAGGTTTTGGTTAGTTTTTAGTAGGTATGCCGATCACTGATTAAAATAAGGTGCGGCATCTGTCCCACCCGCATGCGGCGTCTTACCCATACCTTCAGCAAACCCTTAAAAAGTTAGAATATAATATATTGAGTAAAATAATACCTCCCGTTAACTTTTTGGGTAAAATAAAGCACTTCATAGTGAAGAGAAAATAGTAATTTTATAAATACACCTTTCATTCGTCTTCTAAACCTTATGGATAGTGATTCGTGAACTGTGATGTGCGGCATCTGTCCCTACTTTACCCTATTTACACCCATTTTCATAGAAGTAAAAACACTAAAATGCCAATATCTCCCAAACCGCTTGTCCGATTGTGATCAAACTTTATAGGTACACTCTACCATATAGGACACATATTCACCCCCAAAGGAAATTAAAATCAAATAAAACCTACTGAAGTTATCGTCGACAGACCGATGTCGTGTTTAAGTGACTGTAGCTCCGAAACGTCGCAAACCGCACCTCAATACGATGTCTTGAAGCGATATTATAAAGGTTTAAAGTTCCGAACGTACGCACATACATACATGTATTATATGAAACAGATGTTAAGGATATCCCCGGGTTCGAGAAACCCCTCCTTCACAGAGATCTCGGAATCTCGTTTTGGAGGGTATCACCATACTTCCATTTTCATGGAAGTAAAAATTGACTCTCTATTTATAAAGAAATCAAAGAAAGTAGGTGTTGCTTAACACTTAACCTGGCCAGGGAAAATAAATAATACTTTCTCTCTAAACATCTCACTCATGGAAGTAGGAGATATTTACAATAAAAGGAAATAATAGTTATTTATGCACCTAGGGAGTAAAGTAAGCCATTATTCCCTGAGCGAAAAAGTTGATTCTTGAGGCGAAGCCGAAGGAATCATGTCTCTAAATCCCGAGGCGAAGCCGAGGGAATTAGACTTTTTAATTACCGAAGCACAGCCAAGGGTATAACGCTAATTAGCTTCCGAGGCGAAGCCAAGGGAGATAATTATCGCGAAGGGAATAATGGCACTTTACTCACGAGGTTCATACAATATTTTATCTCCTGTAGGAAGTAAATACATATTTTCGTTCATTGCACAGTTTTTATTTATTATTTTAATAAATAACAATAATTATTAGCACTTTTATAAGCAGATATAAGAGATTCAGTATTAAAAACAAATAAGAATTGGAATTAAACTCAAATAGAAGGTTACTTAGATGCAGGTTATAAACATAGATAAACATGGTCGTAAAAGCAGTGACGCCAACCTGATTTCAACATCTTCATTACATTAACCATTCATTTTCTACTATTTATAAAATAATTAAGTTGCAATCTTTACTTTTTCGCCCTACTTTACTTTTTCGCCCTACTTTTTACTTTTTCTCCCTACTTTTTGATTCAGGGATGAAAAGACCTGCTTTAGTCCCTCTAAACTAATTCAAAATCATAACTTTTTTTCCCTACTGGAGATAAATTATAATTGTATTTATAAAGATAATACATATATTAATATTGTAGAAATAAATTCGTAAAGGTTGAGGAGGGCTGACGACTTATCTGTCATAAGAAGGGAGCCGACTCTGTCAGATCCAAATTTATCAGCTGTGCGGTCATCCAATTAAAATCACTCTCCGCTGATCTATCACCAGTCCCAAAATCCGGACACATAAATGAACTTTGAACACCCACGGAACATCGGTAGCTACGACTATACAGGGTGATACCGACCTAAACCTAACCTTTTTTTGGGGGTGAAACTGGATCCAAAATGGAGAGCAACAAAATTTAATTAACAATAACAGATTGGTAACTCGTAGTATTAAAATTTATATCACTATCGTTATCATTATCAAAGACTAGTAGGTCTTTCATTAGGCTACTTTAACGTATGGATTAATAAAAAGAAAAATTGAAGTTGATGGTTATATCATTCATTGATTGTAGTTGAGAGAAAATATTAATATATTATGTATATATTTGTATAGCATTTAAACATTAAGAGAATAAAACGCATCTGTGTCCTCAGGTACATCATTGGTAAGTAGTTATAATGTCCCACGGCGGGAACTATGATTGGAGTTGGTGTAGATTCCACTGTAATATTTGTTTAGCGATCTTGAGTCTGTTTTGATGTTGACAGTGGATTCTGATTTGATCACTATATTTAATGTCCGTTGTTTTAATGTTATTTCTGTTTATTCTAGTCAATTTTAATTGTTAAATTAATGTAATTGTATTACGTGCATACCTTTACAGACTACGAATGAGGAGATGTTTAACTATTTTCATTTATATTTTTTTGACGAAGGAACGAAGTTTTGTTCCATCCAACTTTTTAGACACAACCATTACGACCCTCAATAAATTATATTACAGGTAATTTATGAAACTAGTTAAATTAACTTCGCAATAGTAATGTATTATAATGAAGTTTTTTTCAAAATAAAGTTTTATTTTTAGGCTTGAAAATGGCTTGTCGGGCCGAAACGTTGCCACATAATGGCTTGTCGGGCCGAAACGTTGCCACATAATGGCTTGTCGGGCCGAAACGTTGCCACATAATGGCTTGTCGGGCCGAAACGTTGCCACATAATGGCTTGTCGGGCCGAAACGTTGCCACATAATGGCTTGTCGGGCCGAAACGTTGCCACATAATGGCTTGTCGGGCCGAAACGTTGCCACATAATGGCTTGTCGGGCCGAAACGTTGCCACATAATGGCTTGTCGGGCCGAAACGTTGCCACATAATGGCTTGTCGGGCCGAAACGTTGCCACATAATGGCTTGTCGGGCCGAAACGTTGCCACATAATGGCTTGTCGGGCCGAAACGTTGCCACATAATGGCTTGTCGGGCCGAAACGTTGCCACATAATGGCTTGTCGGGCCGAAACGTTGCCACATAATGGCTTGTCGGGCCGAAACGTTGCCACATAATGGCTTGTCGGGCCGAAACGTTGCCACATAATGGCTTGTCGGGCCGAAACGTTGCCACATAATGGCTTGTCGGGCCGAAACGTTGCCACATAATGGCTTGTCGGGCCGAAACGTTGCCACATAATGGCTTGTCGGGCCGAAACGTTGCCACATAATGGCTTGTCGGGCCGAAACGTTGCCACATAATGGCTTGTCGGGCCGAAACGTTGCCACATAATGGCTTGTCGGGCCGAAACGTTGCCACATAATGGCTTGTCGGGCCGAAACGTTGCCACATAATGGCTTGTCGGGCCGAAACGTTGCCACATAATGGCTTGTCGGGCCGAAACGTTGCCACATAATGGCTTGTCGGGCCGAAACGTTGCCACATAATGGCTTGTCGGGCCGAAACGTTGCCACATAATGGCTTGTCGGGCCGAAACGTTGCCACATAATGGCTTGTCGGGCCGAAACGTTGCCACATAATGGCTTGTCGGGCCGAAACGTTGCCACATAATGGCTTGTCGGGCCGAAACGTTGCCACATAATGGCTTGTCGGGCCGAAACGTTGCCACATAATGGCTTGTCGGGCCGAAACGTTGCCACATAATGGCTTGTCGGGCCGAAACGTTGCCACATAATGGCTTGTCGGGCCGAAACGTTGCCACATAATGGNGAAAGCTGCTGAAGAGTAGGACACAAATATATATTTGCTTTTTTAAAGTTTGCATTCCTTATTGGTTTATTACTGATAAAAAACATTGTGACCCCCCGGGGAATCGAACCCGGACTCTTGAGATCGAAGACCAGAAATCATAATTACATAATGGGTATGCTTACTCATCTACAAAAGCCTAAAAAGTACTTGGGGCAAGTACTTCCCTGTGATTTTTACTTATTGTTATTATTCCCAAGTTTCTTATTGTAACATTAATTTTAGTTAATACATTTATTATCTTTATTAATATGACATAGTTATTAACTATTAGCTATGTTGTATTAATAAAGATAACATTTTAGCATTTTTATTTTCCTTCCGCAATTAGATAAAATATTGTATGCAACAAGGCAGCAAGGAAACATTTCTGACTCGTTTATTTATCGCCTGCCTCGGCTTCGCCTCGGCAGTCAAATAGGTAAATTACCTGCCTCGGCTTCGCCTCGGCATTTAATTACCATAGCCTGTCCTCGCCTTCTGCTCGGAGGCTAATCTAATCACTCGTCAGTAAAATTCCATTTTGCTGCCTAGTTACATAAATAACTATTTTAAGAGACGTTAGTACAGGACGATAATTACGTCACTATTGATCATTGTTAAAAACCGATATCATTATAAATAATTTTCATTGCAACGTGAATCAAAATGCATCATATTTCATTTGTTATAAGAGGTGGATTGGTATGTCCTATTTCCAATATATTTAATATTATTGTTTATATTTGTATAAATAAAATTTAATTCATCTTAGATATGCTTTAAATTTATTTTAATGTGGTGATTGCATTTTACGCAATTATGATTAATTGTATTTTAATGATTATTGTATTTCATGTGAAGAAACCTATTATAAGAGCAATGGATTTGTTTGCTCAAATACAACACGATATAGAAGATAGTAATAACAAATAAACTGGATTGTTATTCAGCAATGATTTGACAAATAACAGAGATATTATTTAGCATTAATCTAATGTTTAAAGTGAATCATCCCTGGAATTAATATTCATCTCTATAATCTACGTTGTTAGCGATACCTCTGTTGAAATTATCTACGTGTCGGCAAGTAAATCAAGTTGGGATATGCCTTCACCTCAAATTCTAGCCTGATTTATTATTCTGTGAATCTCCCCCCTCGTCATTCCGGGTTACCGAGGAATTAGTAGACAATGGTTCTGTACTGATTTGTTCGCCTCCAGGTATGATGGCTGTAATAACATTCATCAATTATATGTTAACATTCATAGGCTTCGTGTTTTGGATTAATTTGTATTTTGGAAATAGTCTGAAAAAAAATGTTTTATGATCAGTTCCATTATTAACTATACAAATTATGGCTATTTTTTTTTTTTTTTTTAACATATTGCAAGAAGTAATCCATGGTTTGTAAGAACGAAAATTCGTAGGTTTTTTTAAAATAGATTGTTAATAATTTATTAATAGACAAAAAAAACAAAAAAACAAAAACAAAAAAAAAAACCTCTCTACACAAGCAAGTCCCCTAATCATTACTTCTATTTCATAATCATAACTAATTTTCATAATCATAACTTATATTTATTATTCATTACTTCTATTTCATAANTTTTTACTTTTTCTCCCTACTTTTTGATTCAGGGATGAAAAGACCTGCTTTAGTCCCTCTAAACTAATTCAAAATCATAACTTTTTTTCCCTACTGGAGATAAATTATAATTGTATTTATAAAGATAATACATATATTAATATTGTAGAAATAAATTCGTAAAGGTTGAGGAGGGCTGACGACTTATCTGTCATAAGAAGGGAGCCGACTCTGTCAGATCCAAATTTATCAGCTGTGCGGTCATCCAATTAAAATCACTCTCCGCTGATCTATCACCAGTCCCAAAATCCGGACACATAAATGAACTTTGAACACCCACGGAACATCGGTAGCTACGACTATACAGGGTGATACCGACCTAAACCTAACCTTTTTTTGGGGGTGAAACTGGATCCAAAATGGAGAGCAACAAAATTTAATTAACAATAACAGATTGGTAACTCGTAGTATTATCATTTTTATCACTCTATTGAAAATGGCTTGTCGGGCCGAAACGTTGCCACATAATGGCTTGTCGGGCCGAAACGTTGCCACATAATGGCTTGTCGGGCCGAAACGTTGCCACATAATGGCTTGTCGGGCCGAAACGTTGCCACATAATGGCTTGTCGGGCCGAAACGTTGCCACATAATGGCTTGTCGGGCCGAAACGTTGCCACATAATGGCTTGTCGGGCCGAAACGTTGCCACATAATGGCTTGTCGGGCCGAAACGTTGCCACATAATTCAGAGTTTTTTCATATTTCCCTTAAGGATCCACACTTCACATTGAATTTATTTTGCTAATAAAAACCGCTGTGGATTTTTCTGGTTCCATCCAAGCATTTTGGTAAGTACCACATCTACGACAGGTTTTTTAGGTGACTTTTTTTTGCATTCAAACTTGAATTTTTTCATTAAATCGATACGGAATCGCTTTGATTATAGCGTAGGAAAGGGTATTAAAAATAAGGAATTTTTTTGTGAGCTTTGACAGTCTCCAAGAGTTTTTCTACAAAAATAGTGAGCATTCAAAGAATTTCAGAAATTTTAATATTTCAAATATTTTAACGTTTGAACTGTTATTATTTCGATGTTTAGTTAATATCTTCCAAAAAAAAAGGCTATTGTTTTTTAGAAAATTTAATGCTAATTTTGTAAATATGGTCAAACGTTAAAAACAACGGACTTGAAGTAGAGAAAATGCGGGTTTATTAGCAAAAAAAAACTTAAAGTACGTGTCAGGATGCGAGGAAGCTATGTGCCACACCAATTGACAGTCATTTTTTTTGTATAATCATGTAATTATAATTATTATTATTATTTTTTTTTTTTTTTAG
>KZ652359.1:184553-195519 GCA_001010745.2 Gerris buenoi | reverse complement strand
GCTTAGAATAATACTACATATAGAAGGAGCATAGAATCAAAACAACAAGCAATTACTGATAAGGGACTGAAGCCAACTTTCGCCGAGGGGTTGTGTCCATTAGACCAGGGGACCAACAAAACAACACTCTTTTTTTTCATTTAAGCTGGAGAAGGTTGGCCACGCTTTAGTAACTATTCAAAGCCCGCTCACAAACGTCAAGAAAACAAGCCCTGCCATTGGTTCATTTTTTTCAACTCGCCCGTCATGATATATTATTTTTAGCATATTTCAAGCTAAAATAAGATAAAACACAAAAAAATATTACAATAAACTAAACTGACTATTAATAATTTTAATTAAATTAAAATTAAATTATAAAACCGAAGGCAAATAATTTTAGAGTTATGACGTCACAAATTACAAAAATGAATTTTTAGTACGCGGATAATGATCATAACCAAAGTTGTTTTCAATGTTATCAGTGACACTCCTTCTATATATAGTATTATTTTATGGTCGTTTGGCTCAGACTGTAGTTTCATATTTGGAAATATAAGCAGGTTACCTTTATAATACAAGGGTATTATTATGTACTTAGCTTATTTCTATTTTACTAGGGTATAAAAAAAATAAATAAATAAAATAAGACAACATAAATAAAGAATTCTAATTTATTTATAAATATAACAATAAAATTTACAATTCATAACAACTAAAAGTATAAAGTATTTACGATAAATAATTCTTTTCTAATTAATGTAAGATGTTAAAAAATAATAAATTCAAGGTTTGGAATTTCCATTAAAAGAAATGGAAGTATTTTAATATATAATTAACATACTTCACATTATCTGATAACATAGAATCTAAAGTACATAAGAATAGGATGGGACAGTAATCTTCAAGTCGGTCCTGTATAGAAAGAAATTTACGTATGTAGGTATTATGTTACAAAATTTAGCCCTTTTACTGTATTCACTGACTAAGGTTTTCAGTTTGAAACAAGTAAGGCGCGTTTCACGTAAGTACGTGAGGCGATAATCGCCGGTTTATGTACGATTAAGTTTGAATATTAAGTGTAATTGTTGCTTATTCTTTTTCTACACTTTAATTCCTTTAAATGGATGTATAACATGCCATGGTAACTAAAAACTTTTTTTAGTCGCCCGCCATCTTGAAAATATTACGTGTGTTATTTTAATAGTAGCAAATTCTTTTTCTACACTTCAAGACCTTTAAATTGATGTGTAACATGCCATGGTAACTAAAAACTTTTTTTAGTCAACCGCTATATTGGCCGCCATCTTGAAAATATTACTTGTGTTATTTTAATAGTAGCATATTCTTTTTCTACACTTCAAGACCTTTAAATTAATGTATAACATTAATGAATAACTTTAAAATCCGTAGATAACTAAAAATTAAAATTTTTTTATAACTGATTTTTAGTTTATTTGATAGTAGTTAATTTGTAATGTAATGTTTAGATGCTATGTTACCTGGAGGGCGATTCTGTAACTTTGAAACCTCCCTTTTCATGTTGTTATATATCAAAAAGTTGATATGAAGATGCGCGCGCAACCTGTCAAGTGAATCTGTAACTTTTGTATGTTGTNACAATAAAATTTACAATTCATAACAACTAAAAGTATAAAGTATTTACGATAAATAATTCTTTTCTAATTAATTTAAGATGTTAAAAAATAATAAATTCAAGGTTTGGAATTTCCATTAAAAGAAATGGAAGTATTTTAATATATAATTAACATACTTCACATTATCTGATAACATAGAATCTAAAGTACATAAGAATAGGATGGGACAGTAATCTTCAAGTCGGTCCTGTATAGAAAGAAATTTACGTATGTAGGTATTATGTTACAAAATTTAGCCCTTTTACTGTATTCACTGACTAAGGTTTTCAGTTTGAAACAAGTAAGGCGCGTTTCACGTAAGTACGTGAGGCGATAATCGCCGGTTTATGTACGATTAAGTTTGATTATTAAGTGTAATTGTTGCTTATTCTTTTTCTACACTTTAATTCCTTTAAATGGATGTATAACATGCCATGGTAACTAAAAACTTTTTTTAGTCGCCCGCCATCTTGAAAATATTACGTGTGTTATTTTAATAGTAGCAAATTCTTTTTCTACACTTCAAGACCTTTAAATTGATGTGTAACATGCCATGGTAACTAAAAACTTTTTTTAGTCAACCGCTATATTGGCCGCCATCTTGAAAATATTACTTGTGTTATTTTAATAGTAGCATATTCTTTTTCTACACTTCAAGACCTTTAAATTAATGTATAACATTAATGAATAACTTTAAAATCCGTAGATAACTAAAAATTAAAATTTTTTTATAACTGATTTTTAGTTTATTTGATAGTAGTTAATTTGTAATGTAATGTTTAGATGCTATGTTACCTGATGATTTAATGTATTCAAAAGTATATTGTAACTCATCTACAGAAGTGAATTTCTATCTTTCTTTCTGTCTGATTTATTAAAAGTTTTGATCAAAATTAATTTTTCAAACGTTTCCTTATATTGCATGAGTTAAAAAAGAATTATGTTAGATATAAGATTTTCCTCGGCAGCATAATTATAAATTTTGTTTATCTACAATCAATTTTTACATAATATTCCATCAAGATTCATCCAATTTATAAATTTAAATGTCAATTCATATCAATTGCCATTCAAGATTATGCTAATTTATCAATTTCCATTCAACATCACGCCAATTTATCAATTTACGCGACTTATTTTAGTTATCATGATTTTTCCTTATCAAAAGCCGGATTGTCCATTCCTTTGTACTGTTTTCTATCGAAGTGTTGCTGTACTTCTGCCAACGATTTGCCTTCGGTTTCCGGTAAAAATACGTAATAGGCTAATGCTCCTAAGATCCCTACTCCAGCATAGATACCGAGAAGTACTCTTAGACTTAAAGCAGCTTCGACTTGCAAATAAGTATAGCTAAGTACAAAAGCCATCACATAGCAGATACAAGAACTTAAACCACTTGCAACTGCTCTCATTTCGTTTGTGAATACCTGCAACATGAAATTATATTTATCATAAACAGCACAAAATAAGAAATACAGCGCACAGGAGAATATAATGCAAGGGAGAGTACAACGCAATCTGTTGATTGTTGATAACCTGCCACACGTTTCTTCGTAACCTATAACCAAGAGGAAGGTAATTTGTCCTATTGGAGCTCTTATTTTACATATCTCCATGGGGTCACTTTTTTGCCGCAACCCTCTATCCGCTTTATATAAGATCCTTGATGTAAGGTTAAGCGATGTCCAGACCAAGGATGTTAAATAAAGAGAATGGAGCATTGTGGAATAAAGAGACCCCATGAAGATATAAGGAACATGGAGACCCAGTGGGTCACACTACCTTCCTCTTGGTTATAGGCTACCAAGAAATTTGTGGAAGGTTATCAACAAAGCTCCCGGGCCACTCCCACTCCCAAAGTACTTGAAAGTACTGTATACAATTGAAATATTCACATACCTCTCCTATTAAGACCCAAGGTACAACTCTTGAACAAGCGTTGGTACAGAAGTTAGCCAATAGTAAAGATGATGCTGCAAGCGCTCCACTTGCTGTCGCTGCTCCAATCATTCCTATACCGACTCCGACCATAGAAACAACCGCTATCGGTCTCTTTCCAAGCAATGGAAGTGCTATGACACAAGATGTAGCACCTAGAACTTGAGATGCTCCCATAGCAGCTGTCCAGGACCAACCTTGAACTCCTAGAGCGTCAAATATACTTACCTGGAATAAACAAATGTTCAGAATTATTTACTGCAAAGAATTATTGATTTAAATATTGTATTTAGTAGAATTATGGCATTCCAACTCGTATATTTAGGATGTACGATTCAGTAATAATCATTAGCTCATCAAAAAGGTCTTAAATTTGCTGTTCAGCATGGTAAAATATGACTTCAGAAACCCTAAATATTTGTTTTTCGATCATTTATGGCAGCCATTTTGAAAATGATGTCCTAATAGCTACCTATATTTTCTTTCTCTACTCATAAGGAGCTTTGAAATTATAAATCAAAATTATTATAAGTTATTTATATTAGAAAAAAAACTTAGGGGAATAACTATCTAAAAAGAAATTCCACAGCACCCTCAAACTTGAAGCTAAAATTAATTTTTCGATTGTACATCGGAGTATGGTTTTTCTTTAAATGTATACCAAATTTGGTCTAAATCACTGCAGTTATAGACAGATGATAGACTATTCTGTTTTTAAAAAAACCACTTATATCCGTTAAAATCTTATCTATACAGTGTCGTAGCTAGGACATTGGGGGCCTCCCGCAAGAACTTTTCGGGGGCCCCCCGCCGAAATAAAATTGACTAGCAAAAAAAAGGTCCTATCAGAACTGATTGGCCCCTTGTCAGTGTTAGAAGTATGATATTCCAAGCACAAAGCTAATAAGATTTTATTATCCTCTAAGGGGGCCTCCTTCGACATTGGTCCGGGGGCCCGCCCGCACTGCGGGCCCATTGTTACGCCACTGAATCTATATGAGAAAAAAAGGGGGAAATTTAAATACTTACCGAATATGTCTGAACGGTTGCCATTCCAGAAAAGTGTCCAATAGCAAATGAACAGATAATAATTAAGAATGGTTCCACGAACGTTCTTGAAGCGTACGCTTTCCAAGCTAGAGGATTTGAAGCAACTTTGGGTTGACTGTGGGCAGTCATCAGAGAGTCTACTTCACTAGCAACTTCTGACTTGTCCACCCAACCTCTTAACCACATCAGTGACTTCTCTACATCTTTTGTTCTTCCTTTACCTGAAGTAAAAAGAAGTTAATTGAAATTAAAAAAAATATTTATGAAACTTTTAGTGACCCTTAAGAACTTGTTGGAGATCTGAACATTGCCTTATTCCTTTAATTTTGTAGGCCGTATATAATTTGAGTCCGTGTACCTAAGCAAGTAGCTTACTCTATTCACAGAAGACAACTCTGGGCTGTCTTTTTGTCAATTCATTATTTTATTAGGGTAAAATAATTATTAATATGTCTGAATCAATTGTTGTAGTAATATTAATAAGCTATTGAGCACCTGTGTACTTTTTATTAAGCTATTGAGCACCTGTGAACTTTTTATTAAGTGGCTTGATATTACGTTTACTTGTCGCATCTAAAGATCTGGGGGAGTTAATGTTTAGATAGGGTGACTAGACGTCCCGTTTTAACCGGGGCTCTCAGAACAGGGGGCTATTGCCCCCTGTTCTTAAAATGTTTTTTTAATAAAAGGTTGCTGTCTTAAAAGGTTTTTTTAATAATACATACCAGCTTCAAAACTACTCAATTATTTGTTTTTTTAGCCCATCTTAGTTAAACATCAAAATTCGTCCCCACCACACGAAACATCTTTTCCTCTAAGGATAAAATTGCCCTCAGAAATTCTTAAAACTCATATTTTGGTAATTCATTTTTTTTAAATTTTCCGGGGGAGGACCCTCCGGCCCCCAGCCGTTATTAGTTCAAAGGGGCCCAGTTGCTAACTTGCCCAGGGGCCCGGAAATCCTCTCAGCGGCCCTGTATTTAAGCTCTTTTGACATGTTTTATTAAAAAGGTATGATAAATGTAAAAGGTTGGGGCAACTGATGTCAGCTTAGGGTTGGATGACTTTACTTTCAGTATTTGCTTTACCCTAAAGACAACTGTTACTTACTTGCAAGCCAGTGAGGACTCTCTGGTACAAAGCATATAGCGATAAAGGAGATTACAGGGAAGACAGAGTTGATAATAGCTGTAACTCTCCAAGTGAATATGTTACCGAGTAACATCTCTAGAAATACACCGAACAGGGCTGCCACTACTGATGAAGATGCCAGCATGCCACGCCATCTTGCCTCCGAAATCTCAGCTACGTATGTCAAGATCTCAAACAGATAAGAACATAATAAAAATACTGCAAAAAAGAAAGAGGTAACTAGAATGACCCACACCATAGGTAATAGCTAGTTACGCACCTAGAGCAGTAAGGGCGTTATTACAGGCCACAGGCCGAGGGCTAAGTTTGAAAGCACGAGTGCGTTTAACGCCCGAGGCCTGTCATGTCGCTTACTGCTCGTGGTGCGTACACTATTTTATCGCCCACCACATGTAAACTAATTACTAAACATGCAAACTATTTTGCCGTAATCTTCAAAAGAATAAATGCATATTAAGGTTACATCAGTACGAAAACAAACCGCAGTTATAAAAATATTGATTGTTACTAATTGAACAGCTGACGCTGAGAACTACTAGCGCTTCCTGCTTCCTGCACGCCATGACCAGGAAGCGGTCGCTTCTCGAACTAGTAGCCTGTAAAAATAAAGCATGCATTTTTACTGGCCCCAGGGCTTTAAAAAAGAACTTTACCGTCCGCTCAGGATAGGAATGTTTACAAGTAGTGGGCGAAAAATATATCGAGAACACCCTTGATAGTTACTTACCGGTGCTTCTAAAAGTCCGTTAACAAGTCCCATGATTAGTATAGCTAAGTATAGTATAGCTGGGGACATGGCGAAGTAATAGACCCACCAACCGATGAACAGGGGTAAACAGAAGACCAACATGGCTGGTTTCCTTCCCCAGCCATTAATAGTAGGACCTGATAGCAAACATCCCACTGGAATCACCGTGAAGAACAGGCTACCTGTAAAGTACAGCATTAAAAATATCATTATTAGTAAACTTTTCTTATTATAGGTTATCTTAGATCAGGAATCAGATCGTCAATTTATACATGACCGTATATTATGTTACCGTTGCCTTTTGTGGTGATTGTTTTATTAATTGAAGAGAGCTTCTTATACATTTAACAAAATGTGCACCCTGTCTATCTGTTTGCCTGTCTGTCTGTTATCTGTCAGTAATTTTATGTGTATTTTACTTAAGTAAAATTTAGTTGAATTTTGGTATACATATTCCTTTCACCAATGCTCAGGCTAAATTCGTTGGACAGCGACAGCGTTATGGGTCTAAGCCAAGCGTTCGCGTGCAACGCTCGCGTAAGCGTGAGCACAAAATTTTAAATTGGAATTTTAGGATGGGAAGTGTCCTACCTTCCTTCTATTTGATGGGACTAACATATTGTTCAAATACGTACATAATGTTTTAATAAAACCAATAGTGGTACAAATTGCTAAATATTTTGATGCATATATCTAAATGTTTTAATTTGATGTTTTTTTTTTTGTTTTTTTTTTTTTTTGTTTTTTTTAAACAATATCTTAAGATCTAACGTATCCTTTAGAAGATGTTGAGCATTGGCGTAGCTAGGGCATAGCCTCCCCACCTTCCCAATAAGTTTTTGGGGGCCCCTCGCCAAAGAAAATTGATGAGGAAAAAACAAACAAATAAAGAAAAAAAATTGCGTTGATTCCAAGTTAGATTTGATTATGCTCTAAAGGGGCCCCCATCAACATTGGTATGAAGATAGTAATTTATTATGTTAATTTTTTTTGTATTGGATTTGGAGGCCGCTGGCACCGGGGGGCCGCCCGCAATGCGGGCCCTTTTTTGTCCCATAGTTACGCCACTGATGATGAGCATGGGGCGGGATCTATCCACGAAGACTTAGCCTGAGCTCTGAAGTGTAAAAACTTTTGGGAAAAATTGTATGGAACAGCTTTTATATTAATTGTAATCGCAGAAAATTGAAGGCCGATAAAGTGTGGGATCATTTTATGACGGTGAAATTTTGTTGAAATTATTATTATCAATTACCATATAGAGAAGTTTGCTGTTGGTCCAAGTAGAGATCGTCGTTTGGTTTTGATAGAGATGGAATAGCAATGGTTTGGAATCCAACGCTCATGCCAAAATTTAATGCTAGAGTGTTCTTGGCACTTACTGCTAAAATCTGAAACAAAACAAAAAAACCGTTTAAAATTGTTTAGTATATTATGTAAATTCTATTTAATATATCTCAGGCTAAACAAGAATGGAAATGAACTTCGCTTTGAAATTATACTAGTCTTACAATTAGTGCACTCTGGCAGCTCAGATTAGCCAACATTAAGTGAGGGAAAAAATAAAGCCACTAAATCTGTAGGAAGCACTCCATCAGTGACATTTTTGTTTGCTTAGTTGGTCTTACCTTTAGACTTCAAAATAACTCATTGGATCTTTAATTTAACTATAATTGTAAGACCAGAATATTGATGATAGGTGTTAACTCATAGATTTGTTACGGTAATAACTCAGAGATTTTAGTACTAACTCATATGTCTACATTCTAAATGAATTATTTTCAAATTTAAATTTTGGTACACAGGGGTTCAGGGTACAAGTAATAAATAATCCTTCATGATGCATATCGTTGAAAAGTTCTTTAAGAGTACAGTAATTGTTGTTATGTGTACACTTTTGTCATATTTTCATTTAGAGGGAGGTAAATTTGGGATATTTTCAAATTATCTTATCAAAGAGGAGGAGGTATAGAAGTTAGTGGGAGAGATTGAATCTGGATATTCTCGCAGAGTAAAATAATTTAAATGTTTCTTGATGCGGTAGTTTATAAACTTATCAAATTAAAATAACACTCCGTAGCGAAGCACGCGGGTATCCAGCTAGGAATCTATATAATTCCCTCTGTGCAAATAATCATATTTAATTGCAATCATATTGTTATTATTATTAATAATATCACTATATGTGTCATTATCACTAACCACGTATAACTCTACCTGTAAAGGTGCGATTTAGACAACATTCTTTGATACGTTGTCAATTGTATAAAAATCATAAACTTTTCAAATGTATTTTCTATAAAACATAGGTACCCGACTTAATGCATTTTCTCTTTCGTTATTGTAAATGGACTATCTTATATGGTTTATAAACTAAGATACATAGACTGCTTAGTTTTTAATTAATTGAAACATAGTTTGATATCTATATTTCTTTGATATTTTCATTACAGTTTATTTTCTATGTCATACAGACATTAAACTAAGAATTATAGTTTGCTAAACTATGATGCAATTTTTTTTATAGTTTTGACTCCTATGATTCATATGCCTATATCTATGTAAGAAATCCCAATATAGTTTCTAGCTCATGCTTCATTGATAAACCTATATTCCTTCATTATAGTTTTCAAAAGCCATGAATCTACGGTAAAAAAACAATGATTTGCCCGCATTGATTCATCCGCAAAATACCTTGAAACACCTGTTTTACAATAAATCTGCATTATATATGCCACTAACTATGCCTGATTTTTTTTTCAGTGTAGTGAGTAAAACTCAAGATTGTAAACTCAATGAGTTTATTGTCAACAAGTCGTAAGATCTAATGTTTAATAAAGCGAAAAATAATAATGTAAACTAAACTAAAAATATCCAGTATAATAATTTACCTGCGCTAGAAGTCTTTTCCATACGAATTTAGAGGGCTCGTCGTTAATCAAGCATCTGTAAATAAATAAATAAAAAAATATATATAAATAAATGATTGATTATCATAGATTAATAAAATTTAATTACTATAGGAATTTAGGGGAGAGTGGAGGAGAGCCAAAGTGGTCGTGTGCCATGTCAGTTGCCACGTCTGCTCGACCATTTCAACGAATAATATAGGTATATAGAGGGCAACACGTAAACGTGGGTTCGATCCCCCATAATACTATGAATTACATATTACACATCTATGAAACAACAGCGAATATGGTCAAAGGAAACCTACATACAAGGGATTACTTGCCGTGGTAGTACAGGGTCATAAATTCGTTACAATCGGTAAATTATTACTTTATTACGTCAGTTATCGTTAGTCAAGCACACAAACTTTTCAAATCCTAAGTCTCTAAAATAAAGAACCCACTACACTCGTTCAACGACTACATGTATTGTTACAAATTATGTATAATATGATAATATTATACATCATTTTGTAATAATATAGTTACATATTCTTTTTCTACTCTAAGACCTTTTGAAAATTATTTATAATGTGTCATTGTCATGCGGAATAACACTGTTTAGCTCCTCCATATTGTTGTCTAAATACTAAGTGTGAAATTTCCAAAAAACCTACATTTGTCACCAATGCTGAGATGCGCCTGTACGCCGAATTTCGTTTAGACCGGTCAATTTTGACGCCAGTTATCGTCAGACAAACATTTAAAATCCCTGAAAGCCACAGGAAGCGAGATATTCGTAAAAAGTGGTGCGGCGAAGGATAGTTAGATATTCATAGATATTTTTCGCCCTATATTCTGTAAACCTTTCATAGTACGTGAAAAATGAATAAGACTTTCTTGTGGGAAATTTTGTTATCTTTAAATTTGATAATCACCTTGATTGGTGTCCGAGTCAGAGTCAAAAGAAGCGAGATATTCGCAAAAAACCGAATTTGTTGACCTTGAATATCTATTAACGCGACCACGATCTCGTTACCGATTTTCAATAATAAAGCGATTAAAAAAAATAAATAAATAAATAATGGAGATCCGAATTTTTCGGAACAGAACAACAGAAGTAATATTTATGACAAAAAACCAATAGTCCAGGAGATAGCGTGCAAAAAAGTGTCTGACTAACATCAAGCTAGAATTTGGATACAAGTTAATCTTTTAGTGCCTTTTAAGAATGTGTGGTCGGCTAAGTTCGTCTGCGGGACATAGCTTGGCAATAGGCATTTGAAAAAAAACAAAATGGTGGAGAGTGGCCATGTCCCGCCAATTATGGTGGTCAGTATGATTTTCATGATCCTGAGTTCAGAATTAGTTAGAAGACAAAAAATCAAGTCGATGTTATTTTCACAGTTGATAGGTTTGTTATTCAAATATTACTAAAAATCAACATGGTCGCCTGTTAAGGGACGAACTAACATCAACTTTATTGTCGGTCTACTAACTAATTCTGTACTCAGGATCATGAAAATCACATTGTCCACCATAATTGGTAAGACATGGCCGCTCTCCACCGG
>KZ652359.1:169495-183962 GCA_001010745.2 Gerris buenoi | reverse complement strand
TTTTTTTTTTTTTTTTTTTTTTTTTTTTTTTTTTTTTTTTTTTTTTTTCAATTTACCTCTAAAAAAGAAATGCATTAGCATTATGATCATGTGATTCTTTGTTAGAACATAATTCAATTTATTATGAATCAATTTCTAGTTAAAGGGTGAAAAAAATTATTTAAAAAATAGTAATTTAATGTATATTTCTATTTTCTATAATTATATAGTTGTTTCATCTAGACGTAACTGGTAAGTGTACAAGCAGATAGAAACTAAAACAATATATTTTGTCTCTTTTTTTCTAACTTTCTTATTTTTGACGTAATTCATACCAAAAAAACTTTGAAACAACCTTCTCATCTACATCGTGATGATGAATTTTAAAATGAAATTGGCTGTTTCGGCCAATATTTTGTGGTAATCAAAAGTAATTATTGGAGTACACACAATTATATAAGCTATAAAATTGTCTAACATCAAATGTACATTAAAATATCATCATTTTACACGGAGTGAGTAANACACTTATCTAGTACATAAAGATTGTTAGTACATTATAATATTTGCACTTCTCTAATTTCAATAAAGCCAAACATATTTACGCTCCCCAACTAATGTACTTTAAAAACATCGTAAACGACCAATAACATGTGGTATGTAACCAAAAGTATATCGTATGCAACGTAAGATATATCGTAAATGACCAAAAATATGTCGTATACATACTGCCAAACATATCTTTTGTGACCAAAAAGATATCGTAAATGACCAAAAATATATCGTATACATACAAAAAATTCTGTTGCCTTAGCAACAACAAATAATTTTTAGGTGCATCACACCCTACTCTATTAAATAAAATGGCGATAATAGATAATAGTATGTGTATTGTAAATGATATATTGAACGTGATTTTCAAATCGCGCAATAACTGTGTTACTCAATAAGATTGTCTATTGATGAAAATACTTTTCATCCATCACCTCCGCCATCTTCTCGACTCATCTTTATCTTCAGTGGCGTAATACATACAAATGTAGAAGGCAGTAGCCATTTGTAGTTAGAGTGTCAAGGAGTTCACTGTACGCGAGGCAACGCTAAAGATATAGCTCTTCCAATAAAAATAAATGTTTGTTTTGATTTATTGGTCTTTAAATAGATATGGGTTGGAAAACAAGAAAACTAGAAAAGATCGATCATGACACTCGCATTTGATTCAGGTCTAAATTATGATTTTCATCCGTATCATAATCGCGATCATGATAAATTGATTTAATAAACTTGAAAATATCTTGTCGCTAAACAAATCACCCTAAAAATGAAAAAGGAAATGCAGCAATAAATTGAAAATATGAGCAGCTTCGCTTTTAAAGGAAAGCGTAAAATATGATGAGGGAACTAAATAGAGTAAATAAGAGATCAGGATATAGCCCACTTCTTGTATTATTTTAGCAATACTATATTTATATTTATTTTTTCTTTTCGCATTCTTTATCTCATTGATAATAAAACTATAAATAGAGAGAGATGATTAGATGTGAATAGAGATGATTAGGTGTGGTTAGATGTTAATAGAGAATATTAGATGTGGATAGAGGTGGTTAGATGTTAATAGAGAGTATTAGATGTGGATAGAGGTGGTTAAATGTTAATATAGAGATGATTAGATGTGGTTATATTTGATTAGGACTTTAAAGTTTAAATTAATAGATGTAGGGATAGATTTCCGACGAAAGTTTATTTTTATCTGTTTTTTCCATCATTCAATCATTCATTCACTTATAAAAATTTATTAATGATTCTTCCTCATTCAGAAAACATGACAAAACAATTTACCACTGCAATTATTATTATTAATGTAACTATAATTGAACTTTGTTTAATTTTCATCCAATTACTTTTGTCCATATCAGAACATAGTAGATCCTGATAGAAAACTACGATAGGCAATATTGAATGGTTAATATGTTGGGAAAAACCCCGCGAATTAAGTTTTTAGATAAAATATTTCTTCCGCGGTTTTTCCGCTTATCAATTTTTATTGAAGGTTAAACTTGTTTTTTCTTAAATTTTTTTTTTAAATTGTTTTTTTTTTTAGTTCTTAAGGGTAATTAATGTAGAGGAATTGTTTAAGTAATTGTTCCAGTTGGATTATCGTATGTTCTCACCATATTTATATCTTGGTTATACCACACTTCCATCTGTGTAAGTTAATTTACATTCTTATCCTGTTATCGATCTATGTGTGTATAAATGTAGGTATATCCTGTTCTTTATCAAATTACGAGCTTACACCATATCATATTACACATCTATGAAACAACAGCGAATATGGTCAAAGGAAACCTACATACAAGGGATTACTTGCCGTGGTAGTACAGGGTCATAAATTCGTTACAATCGGTAAATAATTACTTTATTACGTCAGTTATCGTTAGTCAAGCACACAAACTTTTCAAATCCTAAGTCTCTAAAATAAAGAACCCACTACACTCGTTCAACGACTACATGTATTGTTACAAATTATGTATAATATGATAATATTATACATCATTTTGTAATAATATAGTTACATATTCTTTTTCTACTCTAAGACCTTTTGAAAATTATTTATAATGTGTCATTGTCATGCGGAATAACACTGTTTAGCTCCTCCATATTGTTGTCTAAATACTAAGTGTGAAATTTCCAAAAAACCTACATTTGTCACCAATGCTGAGATGCGCCTGTACGCCGAATTTCGTTTAGACCGGTCAATTTTGACGCCAGTTATCGTCAGACAAACATTTAAAATCCCTGAAAGCCACAGGAAGCGAGATATTCGTAAAAAGTGGTGCGGCGAAGGATAGTTAGATATTCATAGATATTTTTCGCCCTATATTCTGTAAACCTTTCATAGTACGTGAAAAATGANTTGGATTCGGGAATATGTATCAACATACAGAGAAAAATACACCCCCGCACCGGGAATCGAACGGGTGTAACACCTTTACAGTAAACAGAGGTCCCGTGGTTCGATTCCCGGTGGGGGGTGTATTTTTCTCTGTATGTCTCCCGTAGTTATTGATAATTGTAATTTGGATTATTTAAAATTTAATCTTTCCGTAGTAATAAAACTACCAAAAATTTAAAAATTGAACTTCTTCATATTGTTAATACCCTTATAAAATAAACAGAGTGGAGTAACAGTCTAAAGAAGGTGTACGAAATGTTCTTCTTTAGACTGTTACTCCTCGTATAAAAGCAGAAGTGTGATATTCCTTTTTTGCCAAAGTACATTGGGCTAAACATCCCTTTGTCTTAATAGTTGTTTAGTCAAAATCATTTACACGTATATTCTAAAAAAGAGCAGGGGATTAACAGTCTAAAGAAGGTATCTTTGTCTGAAGAGGGTACCTACCTTGCTACATACCAGGTTTTCATTTGTCAGTTATTTCAGAGTTATAATTAATTATTTTAATAAAATTTTTCATAAAAATAATTTCTCCCCAGCGGTAATTGAACCTAACCTCAATTTGTAAAAAGAAAACTTTGCACAAATTGTTCCTCTTCACAAGGTTTCGACCAATATTTTGTGGTAATCAAAAGTAATTATTGGAGTACACACAATTATATAAGCTATAAAATTGTCTAACATCAAATGTACATTAAAATATCATCATTTTACACGGAGTGAGTAAAAAAAAGAAACGTGTGTTAATAACTATACAATAAAATACACTGCCAATTAAAGTAGGACATAGCTTCCGCGCTAGAGATAGATGAAGTTAGATTTTTTCCCCGACCTAAAATTCCAGTTTAAGTTTGAAGTGATGCACATGTCTACCAAATTTCATCAAAATCGGTTTCAGGGAACGCGGACACACAGACAAACAGACAAGACCAAAAATGGTCTCTGATGTCTGAAACGGATCTTTGTCTTTGAATTTTGAAAATTGAAGACCTACAATTTTTTCATCCTCAAAAGTGAACACGATGCTTCCGTTACCTTCGTAAATTCGGAAGCANGCGGGGGTGTATTTTTCTCTGTAGGTCTCCCGTAGTTATTGATAATTGTAATTTGGATTATTTAATATTTAATCTTTCCGTAGTAATAAAACTACCAAAAATTTAAAAATTGAACTTCTTCATATTGTTAATACCCTTATAAAATAAACAGAGTGGAGTAACAGTCTAAAGAAGGTGTACGAAATGTTCTTCTTTAGACTGTTACTCCTCGTATAAAAGCAGAAGTGTGATATTCCTTTTTTGCCAAAGTACATTGGGCTAAACATCCCTTTGTCTTAATAGTTGTTTAGTCAAAATCATTTACACGTATATTCTAAAAAAAGAGCAGGGGATTAACAGTCTAAAGAAGGTATCTTTGTCTGAAGAGGGTACCTACCTTGCTACATACCAGGTTTTCATTTGACAGTTGTTTCAGAGTTATAATTAATTATTTTAATAAAATTTTTCATAAAAATAATTTCTCCCCAGCGGTAATTGAACCTAACCTCAATTTGTAAAAAGAAAACTTTGCACAAATTGTTCCTCTTCACAAGTCTAACATTATCACTGAATATCGTTTTGATATCTGCCACCATTTTGAACTTTTAAAATTTAACGCTAAATAATTTCAGGACTGCAGCAATAACTAAAAAAAATGAAGAATCGTCTCAAACTTTTCAACGTGAAGAACAGAATGCAACAAGCCACACTAGAGTAAATTATTGATGTGAAACTTTGTTTTTGGCATGGTAAATTGGCTTCGATGAATCAAAATTGCATGTGACGAAATTTAAGATTCAAAACTCGCCTTATTGAAAGATTTTTTATAGGTTATTCAACTGCCGGTTTAAGCCTGCACTAATCATTTCGAGGTGTGTCATCAACTGCCGGCTTAAGCCTGCACAAATCATTTCGAGGTGTGTCATCAACTGCCTGCTTAAGCCTGCACAAATCATTTCGAGGTGTGTCATCAACTGCCGGCGAGACACTACTTGATTATTTATATGATAATAATAAAATAATAATTATTATTACAATGTTTTGAACGACTCCTGTTTTTATTGTAACAATTTAATGTTTATTTATGATGTTTAACAACAATTATTAGGTATAAGGTTAATACTTTGCGTGTTCTTGTGTTAGATTATCTTGTCATATTATGATTTATTTTAATATTCCATTGCTTTGTATTATGAATGTAGTTTTCTCACGTTTGTATTGTTTGTTTGACTTTTTGTAGTTGGTAGTTTAACGGTAGGAAGCTATAATTATATTAATGACACTTATCTAGTACATAAAGATTGTTAGTACATTATAATATTTGCACTTCTCTAATTTCAATAAAGCCAAACATATTTACGCTCCCCAACTAATGTACTTTAAAAACATCGTAAACGACCAATAACATGTCGTATGTAACCAAAAGTATATCGTATGCAACGTAAGATATATCGTAAATGACCAAAAATATGTCGTATACATACTGCCAAACATATCTTTTGTGACCAAAAAGATATCGTAAATGACCAAAAATATATCGTATACATACAAAAAATTCTGTTGCCTTAGCAACAACAAATAATTTTTAGGTGCATCACACCCTACTCTATTAAATAAAATGGCGATAATAGATAATAGTATGTGTATTGTAAATGATATATTGAACGTGATTTTCAAATCGCGCAATAACTGTGTTACTCAATAAGATTGTCTATTGATGAAAATACTTTTCATCCATCACCTCCGCCATCTTCTCGACTCATCTTTATCTTCAGTGGCGTAATACATACAAATGTAGAAGGCAGTAGCCATTTGTAGTTAGAGTGTCAAGGAGTTCACTGTACGCGAGGCAACGCTAAAGATATAGCTCTTCCAATAAAAATAAATGTTTGTTTTGATTTATTGGTCTTTAAATAGATATGGGTTGGAAAACAAGAAAACTAGAAAAGATCGATCATGACACTCGCATTTGATTCAGGTCTAAATTATGATTTTCATCCGTATCATAATCGCGATCATGATAAATTGATTTAATAAACTTGAAAATATCTTGTCGCTAAACAAATCACCCTAAAAATGAAAAAGGAAATGCAGCAATAAATTGAAAATATGAGCAGCTTCGCTTTTAAAGGAAAGCGTAAAATATGATGAGGGAACTAAATAGAGTAAATAAGAGATCAGGATATAGCCCACTTCTTGTATTATTTTAGCAATACTATATTTATATTTATTTTTTCTTTTCGCATTCTTTATCTCATTGATAATAAAACTATAAATATAATTATTCGAAGATAGTATAATTAAATAGATAAGGTTCGTTCAACTTTCTATTTATATTATTGGCTTCCTACTTTTACTCATCTCTTTCCTTATGTAATACATATAATTAATACATTCTTTATTTTATTCTTTATACTATATACAATATAGGTTAGTGATAAGGGTGTAATAAACTTTTTTCTTTCACGTCATGAGCAAAAAATTGTTTCTCTCTTTTTTTTTAAAAAAATGATAATATTATTTTTTTGTGATTAATAATTATAATTATAAAGTTTATTTTTATAATAGTTCTTGTGGGATATAATTATATTTTTGTCTATAAGAAAAATACAATACTCTACCGGTAACAACTGCTGCAGAGTGTGAAAATACACTCCGAACAGACATAATATAAAATATAAAATAATAAAGTAACTATATACGATGATATAGGAAATGAATAAAAAGAAAGACCAGGCCACAAGGCTCATACAATTATAAATTTCATTAAATTAATGAAATTTATTTATTATTTATTCTATTACTTATTCTATTTCTTGCTGAATATCATTCAGCTTTAAAAACTCTTTATTCTATTTCTAGCTGAATTTCATTCAGCTTTAAAACCTCTTTATTCTATTTCCAGCTGAATTTAATTCAGCTTTAAAAACCCTTTATTCTATTTCTAGCTTAATTTAATTCAGCTTTAAAAACCCTTTATTCTATTTCTAGCTGAATTCCATTCACCTTTAAAAACCCATTATTCCATTTCTAGCTGAATTTCATTCACCTTTAAAAACCCTTTATTCTATATCTAGCTGAATTTCATTCAGCTTTAAATACCCTTTGTTCTATCCATTCGTCTATCTGTAACATCCGCCATAACTGATGAACTGTAGATCATATATTAAACAATTGGAAAATTGAACCAATTGAACGTATTGAACGAGTGTCTAGTCTTAACTACAAAATCCTGCAAGACTGGAACTCTTTCCTGCCCTGCCTCCAACATTTCTTGTCAAACAAGATGAGCTGGATGGATCTTATCTACTTTCAACAATTCTTGTCATACAAGGTGTGTTCGTGTGTTGGAAGCAGACGAAGTTTAATCGCTCTCACATCATCCAGACTCTTAGGTTATAGTGAATGCGTATTTGGCCGAACAAATACAGTGAATGTTGAATGTTATGGTAGTGTTACTTTGACCCAAGGATGATAAAGCATCGTCCAGACTGCCGAACCGAACAGAGGAAACGAGCGGAGCATTAGTCTCCGCGCATGCCCAGTCTAAAGTGCACCTGCGCATCTCAGACTGGGCATGCGCAGAGACCAATGCTCGGCTCGTTTCCTCTGTTCGGTTCGACAGTCTGGACTCTGGACGAGGCTTAAAGGGGATAGAGGGTTGTGGAAATAAAGTCACCCCATGAAGATATGTTAAATAGGAGCTCCAATGGGACAAATTATCTTCCTCTTGGTTATAGGTTTACCAAGAATTTGTTTATAGTTAAATCAGTTTATAACATGATAAAGAAGGTAATTTGTCCCAATCTAAAGTTGTGAGCATGCGCAGTACGATTTTTTCTCCAATCTCTCTTGTTTCCATGGGGGTCACTCTTTTGCCTTTAAACCCTGCCTAAATTTCCATCCCCTTTGTTAACATCCTTGCTTTGACTACAGCCGCATCATACATATACGCACGAACACATCCGACTAAATTATAAATAGTTCTTAAAATCGAATTTTTGCGCCAACACAATACTGTCTATATGAGAAAGTAAAAAATTAGGAAGGGCAATAGAATACATTAGACTATTAGACAATGATTTGTAGTAAAAGTAAAATATGATTATTGAATGCTATAGAACGTGAGGAAGCTATTGTTCCACACTAATTGGCACACAATTTTTTACTTTGACTTTTATTGCAATGGGAAATATAAAATAATATTAACTACTAAATGTTATAATGTAAATAATTAATGAAGCGTTATTGAGTTACCTAATACTTTTTTGAATTATTAATTCTTTATTTATGACTGATTAATAACTGAAATTTATAATTTATTTTTTAATCAACTATCAAAATGGAACGTATCCGTTCCTTTTCCATTCTTTTTCGTTGCATTTTAAAAATTCTAAATATATTTTTCCTTCAATAAACTATACATTTGTAATTACGATCATATACTTTCAAATTATTTAATAATATTTTCTTCATATAAAGGGATATTTATATTAACACTTAATTAATAATAATTAGTAAATAGTTAATGCAATAGTTTTCATATTTTTTAAATAGAAAGGGAATCTGAATTCTTTTGCACCTCAATAAACATTGTTTTGCTTCCGAACAAACTTCCGTTTGTGAGGTTGCTATGTGATCATTCTAAAGAATGTGGTCGTTCTATTACCGTTCTAATGTGATCGGATCGTTCTATTACTCAATTTGAAGAACAATGGAAAACTTTTGTGAAAATGGTCATGCAATGGTTATTGTTATTAGAAGTTATAACTTTATTTAACCCACAGTAAAATGCCGTTATATCATATTTAATTTCTAATTAAAATGTACATTATCGTACAAGTCTATACTTATACTATCCGAAACAATATAACTACCAGATAGATTATATATATATTTTTTTTTATAATGTGTTAAGGAGCTCTTATTAGTTTCGATTCAGCAGTCCAATAGTGATCATAACTAAAAGGATATCTATAGAACCCTGCAACCGGAAGTCCATAGGATACACCTTTAATTGAATATCCCGTAAAGGCAAAGGATATCTATAGGAGACCCTTAACTGGACATACCATTAAGGTATCCATAGGATATCCTAAAAATAACCAAATGAGGCATCCAAAACAGAATAACCCTTGGGGAAACCCATGGACAAACGATTATGGACAGAATAAAATCTGTACAAAAGGAAATCCCAGGGATGTTTTTTTGGATCAATTGAGCTACTTGGGCTGTCAAACCAATTTCGAACACGTTTCATTACTAACACAGATTTTATTACATAAGTTATTTTACGCGTCGAATGCGTTTTCATTTAGTTCAATAATTCAAAAGGTAATAAAAAATACGGTAAGGTGTTTATATGACACTTAAGTGAGTCAGGAGGATTAGCATTAAAGCAGTAGAAAGTTGTTTATTGTGTTAAAGTCTAGTTTATGCTAATAGCATTAGCTACGTCTTAACGCTACCTAATCTTTTAAGTGATGCTCATAATTATACCGTTCACTTTCCATTTCTACCATTTCTCCGTAAAAA
Source organism: Gerris buenoi (assembly GCA_001010745.2). Classification (NCBI taxonomy): domain Eukaryota; kingdom Metazoa; phylum Arthropoda; class Insecta; order Hemiptera; family Gerridae; genus Gerris; species Gerris buenoi. The sequence goes on along the minus strand of KZ652359.1, from coordinate 174,458 downwards.
CTACACTTTGAGCTGCCAAAGTTAATTAACCATTTTTATAATTTTTAGTGCTGCCATAATTTTTACTTTCTCATACAAGTAGTTTAAGCAACGAGAAAGTACAGAGTTTTTGGGGAGTAGTGCCCCCAAATTTGGAGCTAAAAATCAGTTTTCGATTCCACCGCAGGTTATTATTTTTTAACATGTGTGCCAAATTTCGTCAAAATCGGCCCAATAGTTTAAGCTCCAGATTTCGTCAGACAGACTGACATTTTTTGGACTCAGAGGACCTCAAAACGTGTAAAATCAAATTTCGACGAAATCGAGAAATAATTTTTGGGTAAAAATACTCTAAAAAATGTGAAAAAAAAATTATTTTTGCAAAATGAAATAAATTGTAAAATGTAGTCCATTTAAATACGAATCTAACAATATATATAGTTGTTTTATCCAGGAATTTTTTTCGTGATTAATTTTGATAAAAATGTTCATTTAGTAATTAAATGTAACCAGGAAAACACGAAACAATTACTTGCAATAAATGGACACACACACACCTGGACTAAGTAATTATGTACTCTTATATAAGAAAGTTTTGCACGTGTTGCATCGCACAAATTTGTTTTCCTATATTTTTTAAAACCTAATTAAATCATTAACCAATTACTTACAATTTGCAGTGGACTGTATTAGAATGCAATTAATTTCATTTATTTTTTTTTAAGAAATTTATATTATGATATAACACTGTTTGTTTATTCATTAATATGTTAATTATTTTGTATCACTAATTAAAATTAATATATTGCAATTAATATAATATATAGATTATAATGCTATAGCAAAAATAGTTTTTAAAATATATAAATATCTATAAAATTACCGTAAAATAAAATTATAGAGTCTTCTGTAATTAATATAGTGTAAAACACGAGTAATTTGAGGTATTAATTATAATTATAATTGTGAGCTTACTGACTGCCACAGACTACAAGATCTACGAGTCAAACACAACCTACCTAAAACCTTATCTGAAATACTGGCGGACAATGAACACTCCACAAGACAACTATTCTCCTACTTACCAGATGCTGACTTACTAGAAGAAATATAGATTTCAATAAAATTCAACTTTATAGAAGGATATAGAAGAAGAAATACAAGGATGGCAGCCATAGGACAAAAATGTAGATACAAATAATTAACAAAAAAATGTTTAGGGCGTTAATGAACAAATGTCAAACACCCTATAAATAAATAAATAAATAATTGTGGGCGAAGTATCAGAAAGTTTTTACTAACTCTCCAACATTTAGAACTAATTTTAAATTTGGTTCCAATTGATCCCCCACCTATTGACTAATCCACGATTGATTAGTTTTTCGGGTTGGATTTATAGAGGTAATACTTGCAATACATACTGCTTCGAATATAAGGTGCACTTTTATTCTCAGTTTTTTGCATCGCAAAAATTGAGATGCGCCTTATATTTTATATTCAAGGTCTTATAATAGATTAACTCAAGTGTAACGGGTCTAACTAACAATCTTTTTTTTTTACGAACTTCTCTTGCAAGAGTACTGCGCTGAGATCTTGTTTTTAATTGTTATCTACAATTCTCTGAATTTTGCCGAGATGTCACAGGTTTTACTCTTCAAATTCAACCTTTTAGTCTTCAAATTCAACCTTTTACTCTTCAAATTCAACCTTTAAATATTTTATTCGCAAATTGAGATGTCTTATTTTCATTCTTTTACACTTCAAATCAAACTTCAAATTCAACATTTTTCACTTCAAATCCAACCTTTTATACTTTAAATCCAACCTTTTATACTTCAAATTCAACCTTTTGTACTTCAAATCCAACCTTTTACACTTCAAAGTAAACCTTTTACCCTTCAAATTCAACTTTTTATACTTCAAATCCAACTTTTTACACTTCAAATTCAAACTTTTAAACTTTAAATTCAACTTTTTATTTACAAGCTTTTATTTAACTTGCAATGTTTGCATATTATGTATGTATATTTGTATGTTCGGTTCAAATCTTGCAACTGAATTTTAAAGTAGTTATCCTCAACCAATTGAATTGAAATTTTGCATATACGTTTAGTTTGGATGACTTGATGATTGGTTAGCTAAGTGAAACCTTTCTAAATTCAAATCGCGGACAGCCAAAAATGGCGGACTAGTCATTTTTTGAAGCACGCCCATGACATGGGTATTAAATAAAAGAGTTTGCTGAGAAGAATACGAATACTTCATGATTGGTTTACGAAAAAAGCATGGTTTTTAAAAATGTTGTTTTTCACTTTATATCATAAATATTAAGCAGGTGGCACTTTTAATGGCTTACACATGCACTATTTGACAGTTTTTAGATTGCATTACCTGCCTAATCACAGTCACAGTCTGATTTTTGTTTCTAATACTTTGTTCTCTTCACCATTTTGCCATCTCTGATGATCCTTTGTCGTCAAACCTAACTTTAAAATTAAAATTTAATTCCTCAAGAATCGCTTATTGTTTAATCTACCATTGACATTAACTGAATTTGCGACCTTAAACTACATTACAACAGAATTCTATTTTAAGCAGCCTTATACATTTATTATTAAATCATTTTTATGTCAAGGTGAGATTTGAATTTGCTCAGCTAAATTTATTATCTGTTTTTATGTTGTAATTATGTATATCTGTATGTTATTTATTTGTTATTACGGTTGTCATTGTATCATGGTGCAATAAAATAATGACAATTAAATCCAAGAGGATAAGTTTGCATTCGAGTTTTTTTATGTACACAACAATGGAACAATATAAATTAATCTTGTAAGGTGGAAAGCTGATCAGGGTTGTTATTGTCTATTTTTTTTTTTCTTGATCTTGGTTTAGCTTTTTGACTAAGCGTTTTTTACTGTTTAGATGAAAAGTTAAACAAAGATCAGGAAAACAAAATAGACAAGAACAACACTGATTAGTATATGATAAAAAAACACACACACTTTTCTTACTCCATTTGCGGTCCTAATTAATGAAGCTATTTTAAATGAAATTTTGTAAACAAACGCACACAGTATATAATATTGTCAAGGCACAATTGTAAAGTGCATAAAAAAAACAGTCTTATTAATGCTACTTAAAATAAGAAGCGGTAGTGGAGGTCATCTCAAAATGTAGGAAGAATAGTCTTTCCGCACATAAAAATATATTTAATTCTCTAAGAAGCTTTTGACCGCTATAAAGCCATCATCAGTGTCAAAAAATGGAAAAAACAACATAAGTTGCTGGTTAGGCATGACTGTCAACACTTTCATCTTTTCAAGTTTTAATATTAACACATTTCACTTTTCGGCCCTGATGATGGCTCTAGTGGCCGAAAGCTGTTTTGTGAATTTAAATCATTTTTACGTGGAGAGACTCTACTTTTAACAATTCATTCCTAAGTACGTAGGTCTTCGACATAATGTGGATTTAATTTGTCCTAAATAATTTTATAAAATAACTTTAGATAATTCTTTGGAAATAGTTATCTATGTATTTGACACGGATTTTTTTTTTTTTTTTTATTTTAGTCCCGTTCGACAGCACAATGGGTCATTACAGGACGGGGGGTTATCCGACCACTTTACTCATCTACTCGATGAGATCATCAGTGTGAAACATGTCTGACCCCTCCGGGATTCGAACTCACTGGACCTTGGTTTCAGAGCTAGGACGCTAACCACTCATCCACGCCGGCCCCCAAATTATTATTATTATTATTATTATTATTATTAAGAGAATGTTTTTTGCACAAAGTACGTTTTTACATGAATTCTATGTTACAGAATTTCACATTGAAATTATTATTTTCATAACAAAAAGCTGTTAAATTACATAATAATTATAATTAGGAAAAAGAGATAAATTGTTATAATTATACCATTTAACATTAACAATTTAACAAATTGGATTTTTTTTTAAAGATCTTAAACAATGTTTCAGTCATTCAGTCTAATCATTGCATATATAATTAAATGAACTTATAAAATAATAAATCCCAGAGTAATTAGTTATTTTTGTTAATGTTGTTTTAATTAATTTAAAATACTAATGTGGTTTTATAATGTAAATTTCGCTAATTAATAAAACGGAATTGCAAAAATCACTTATTTTTATCTATTATTTTATTTTTTATATTTATTTAAATTTAAATCCTTTACAATGACACATTGTTATAAAAGATATTTAGTTATACATAATAGTTAAATTTTTAATTAAATAACTTTTTTTGAAGGTAACGCAAGCTATGTGATCGTTCTGAAGTACGAAAAAAAATTTAGCCCTCTGATTTAAAAAATTCCAAGGCAGAAATCCGTTTTAGACATCAGGGATAATTTTTGGTTCTTTATCTGTCTGTCGGTCTGTCGCTCAATTTTTGCAAACCAAAATATATCTTAAAAACTACTTATCAGATTTTAATGAAATTTGGATGGTAGGTCATAAGTAGCCCATTGTTCGTCCTATCTAAGTATCTACCTTAATCGCCTATTTGCTTCTCTTCCACATGCGCACAAACATACAGTTATTTATACATTAATCTTTAAAAGCACTTATATGATTTTTATGAAATTTTGAAGGTTCGTCGAAATTAGCTCACAGATAGCCCTAGATTAATTTCAACCGTCTGGGTGTGTGACTTCTCCGGCAATCAAAGCAGGTAGGTACACTTTCATACCAGGGCCGAGGGAAGCTATGTACCACACTAATTGGCAGATAGTATTTCTAATATTTTATCTTTTGCATGTAATTTCCAAGCTTCTATATATCTTAAGTGGTATTCTGTGTATTCTATATCTTATAAATTAAACAATTTGATATTTAATAGATAAAAAAAATATTGAAAGTATATAAATACAAATGAATAGAAAAGAGATATTGTATTTATTTACCTGTAACTTGTAACTATTTAATAAGGAGAAAAAAACATTGAAAACACAAT
>KZ652359.1:158550-169127 GCA_001010745.2 Gerris buenoi | reverse complement strand
TCATAGCACCTGTCCTCCAGTCATTCTTAACCAAGTCCTCATTCCTCAATCTACCACTGTCCGTTACCTTGGCCTTCACCTTGATCGACGACTCACCTGGCAACACCACACAAAGACTAAACGTACTGACATCTCAAGACGCTACAAGTTGCTGCTTCGTTTACTAGATCGTAGGTCCAAAATTACTCTAAACAATAAACTTCTACTCTACAACACAGTTTTAAAACCAGTTTGGACTTACGGTCAGGAGGTATGGGGTAGCACCAAGCCTTCCAACTCCCGTCGACTTCAAACTCTTCAATCCAAAATCCTCATGAAAATTACCGATGCTCCTTTTTATGTATCCAACCTAACCCTCCACAATGACCTTAATGTTCCATTTGTCCGTGACCTATCTATATCCCGATATCAAAAATTCCATCAGTCCTTATCCGATCACCCCAATCCTTTAGTAGAACTTCTTTCTTCCCAAACCATCCCAGATAACCCACCTCGTCGCCTTAGGAGGCAGTGGCCTAGAGATTTGCTTAACTTTTAGTATATACTAAAAATTAATTATCATCTAACGTATCATCCCTTTTTTATTATTATTATTATTGCCTTATTATTTTAAAATTATTTATTGTTATATTCTAAAATTTTCACGCCAAAAGGATTATTCAATGGACTATACCCTTTCCATGTAATTTCCCGCCCAAAAACAACAACAATATACAATAACACTTATAACATTGAAATATATGTAGTTGTGTTAGTCAATAAAAATTAAAAAAAAAAAGAAAAAAAAGAATATGTGTTATCTAATTAACTATTAAGACAAAGGAATATTTTAATAAATGCTAAAAAAAAAACTGTAGAAATCATTGTCCTACAGTTGTCTGTATAAGATTTAGTCTTACATTTTGTGCACCTTCTTTATATTGTTACTCCCTTCTTGATTTTCTATAGGGGAGTAACAGTCAAAAGAAGTGCCGATTCGGACTTAATGGAGAAACAGTTTTAAAAATCCAAAATCCCTTTAGTCAAATTAACTATTTAGATAAAGAAATATTAAACATAAAACTGCTCCAGAAGTCTCAATGTCTTAGGAAGACAAACACACAAACCTTTGAGACTTTTGTAAGGCCAGACTATTGTTTAAAACCAAAAGGTGCTAAAGTAAATATGAGCCTTTGAAATAAATATTCTTTTTTATTTTTTTATTAAATTTATTCATTCAAGCAAAAACACTTCTTTTTCAAGATTATATATTGTTAGTCTAATATTCTTATGTAACAATATTATTAAGTACACTATACTTCGTTCAAAGTTATTTAATACTAATTTACTACATGTAATACGTATGTATATATATATATTGTTTCTTTGATGACCTTGATGAATGCAATATTAAGGTTATATGAGGACACTCTTTACACATCCTGCCAGAAAAACATGTTTTACTTTTATAAAATTCAAATAATTGTATTAGCAAAGTATGTCGGTGTTTAGACTTAAATGTCAGGTCAGTAGCGAGTTCGCTAACCCCTTGGCTTACGCCAATCATTCAAAAATTGGTATTTTTATTTATACAAAATAAAGGTTTAAAACTAAAGTTTTATTCTGAGTTTGTCGGATCTATTTGTTTTTGATAAATATGACTAACAAAGGAGGTCGGAGATGTATGGCACTTCTTTANAGCTAATGCAATACAACTTTCTTTGAAATATTATGTCCATTCTATAATTGCATCATAAGTAATTTAGTAATCAAATGTAATGATTTAATAATGATATCGTCAAGTTAATTAAGATAACATTACTGCTCCAGAAGTCTCAATGTCTTAGGAAGACAAACACACAAACCTTTGAGACTTTTGTAAGGCCAGACTATTGTTTAAAACCAAAAGGTGCTAAAGTAAATATGAGCCTTTGAAATAAATATTCTTTTTTATTTTTTTATTAAATTTATTCATTCAAGCAAAAACACTTCTTTTTCAAGATTATATATTGTTAGTCTAATATTCTTATGTAACAATATTATTAAGTACACTATACTTCGTTCAAAGTTATTTAATACTAATTTACTACATGTAATACGTATGTATATATATATATTGTTTCTTTGATGACCTTGATGAATGCAATATTAAGGTTATATGAGGACACTCTTTACACATCCTGCCAGAAAAACATGTTTTACTTTTATAAAATTCAAATAATTGTATTAGCAAAGTATGTCGGTGTTTAGACTTAAATGTCAGGTCAGTAGCGAGTTCGCTAACCCCTTGGCTTACGCCAATCATTCAAAAATTGGTATTTTTATTTATACAAAATAAAGGTTTAAAACTAAAGTTTTATTCTGAGTTTGTCGGATCTATTTGTTTTTGATAAATATGACTAACAAAGGAGGTCGGAGATGTATGGCACTTCTTTAGATTGTTACTCCCTTTAAAAAAATAAATATAAGAGAGTAACAATCTAAAGAAGGTGTACGGAGTGTTCTTATTTAGACTGTTACTTCCCTCATAAAAAACAAAGTGTGATATTCCTTTGTCCTAAAGTTTATTGGACTGAACATCCTTTTTTTATCATAGTTATTTAGTCAAAGCCATTTATATTCTAAAACAACATAGGGGAGTAACAAGCTAAAGAACTACCCTCTTCTGTTACTCTCCCTTTATTAAAATAGAAGTGTGATATTCCTTTGTCCTAAAGTACATTGGACTAAACATCCCTTTGTCTTAAGTTATTTAGTCAAAGTTATTTATTTACTAAAAACTTAAGTGTGGACTTAGCATCCCTTTGTAATAGTTATTTAGTCAATCAATTAAAAAAAAAAAAAAAAAGGGGAGTATCAATCTAAAGAATTACTGACTTTATAAGCTAAAAATAAAATACTATAAAACAAAATTTATTATAAATCCTTTATATTTATATTATATTCTGGTAGTCAGAATCATCTGCGAGTTGTTTTTAACAATTTCATAACAATCACGGTTATTGATAGTTTACAAGCTCGTTAACGACAAATGTCGGTAATCTGTGTATGTGTGTTGGGCAGCGGCGTAACTATGGGCCCGCAACGTGGGCGGCCCCCCAAACCCAAAAAATTTGAAAATATAAATCCTTTAAACTAATCAGAGGGAAATTTTTTTTTTTTGCTCATCAATTTTTTTGGCGTGGGGCTCCCAATACCCTAGCTACGCCACTGGTGACTCTAAAATTTAATAGAATGTTATTGTATTGGTTACAGACTGTGCTGATAAAACACACGAACAAAATCGAAACTAATTGTGAAGGATTTTTTCACCACAACGTTTTTTTTTTTTTTTTTAGGAAAGTCTAAAATTCATTGTTTGTTTTTAGTATTCTTATCCAATTCAATATTTCCTATGTCATACATTTTTTCATTATGCTCATTTGGTTGTTTATAAAAAATTTTTTGGTAGGAGCTAGTACTAAATAAATCACACTTCTTTAGATTGTTAGTTCCTGACTGACTAAATAACTATTAAGACAAAGGGATGTTTGGTCCAATGTGCATTAGAACAAAGGAATATCACACTTCTGTTTTTATAAGGGGAGTAACAATCTGAAGAAGAACATTCCGAACACCTTCTTTAGATTGTTACTCCCCTCAGTTTTTTTTATAAAGGGAGCAACAATCTAAAAAAAGTTCCTAAAAATGTTTTCGATGTTTTAATTATTAGCTTTCTATTTTATTGGAATATTAAAACTAAGCACTAGTAGCTTATTATAAAATTAACCAACTTATATAATCTACCAAGGTTACAAATTGTGACATTTTCCTTATCTCCTTAAACACTTACAAGGTATAACCAAGAAAAATGCCTTATCAAATGGTAAAAGTAAAATGTAGTTACTTCCCACCAAGATAAGATGAGCAATTTACTCACAGACGCAATAAAAATTAAATACTAAAATACAGTAATTTTATGCCACAATACACAGTTGTTTGTATTTAATAGAGACTGATTTCAATCATCAGTTTGGTGGTTATTTTCATTAGCATACTGATTATTTGATTAATATACTGACGACTCACCTCCAAATGATTTTTTATTGCTAAGCTAAGTCAACTACATTTATTCCAATAAAAATAAATGTTTGTTTTGATTTGTTGGTCTTTAAATAGATATAATAACTTTTCTAAAAAGAGATCTACATAAATTTACTTTATTTCTCTGGCTCGTATTATTAACTTAAATTTACTTTCTCTGACTCGTATTATAAATTAAATATAAAATTAGAAATCACGATTACACAAAGAGTAGAGAGAGCATAGGTAAGGTAAAACAACCTCAAACTTTGGAGACTCCAGGTGCTGCTTCAAGTGGGTAGTGTACGAAGATAGAACTAATTTTATCAGATATAAGTTATCAACTTGTTCCAATAAGTAAATAGTTAGTTTAATAAGTAAATACGGTACAAATCACTTCAACTTCTACGTTGAACTATAATATAAATATCAGTACTACCAACTCCAACAAGACTTTCTCATATACATAAGTAAGACTAAATTTAAATTAAATCCAATAATCGATTAATATTATATCGATTAATTTTTAAAACACATTTTAAGAGTGTTCAAAAGGTGCGGTTTTCTAATTTTTATTTTTATTTATTTATTTTTTTATAAATTTTTGGAAACTAGATTTGTCCCTGGAAAACCACAATTGAGATATTTTACTTTACGCCATTACGTCATCTAGCCTTAAATATTGCGTTATGATGTCTGAATTTAAACGAGCTTGTTAAACGTCATTTATATTAAATTATACTTTATAATTATAGTTTGAAATATGTCTGTCCTTTTTAGGAATAAGAAGTAGATATATTGGGTGTTAAAAATATAAGTTTCAAGCTAATGCAATACAACTTTCTTTGAAATATTATGTCCATTCTATAATTGCATCATAAGTAATTTAGTAATCAAATGTAATGATTTAATAATGATATCGTCAAGTTAATTAAGATAACATTGTTACTTAACTTACTATTTTTAAGCTGTTTGAAATCATTAAGTTACGAAATACTATCATTAAGTTCCAATCAGTATTTCAAACCTATTGCAAAAGTTTTTGAGGTTAGAATTGTAATGAAGTTGTAGATATTGTGATAAGATTATAGGTTATAAAGTTTCGTACTAAGTGTAGTTGCCTCTTCAGGGGAATTCATGTCTCTTAATTGATGACAGAACTTGAACATAGTTCATAGTTAATGCTGATAACCCTTTGAGCAACATGTGCTGGCCTGAAGACAATTAATACTAACAATAATTCCATTAACCTATAGGATTATCTAAATTATCCTTTTTACATGTATGCCTATACTGTTTTAATTTATACCTGAAAGTGATACCTCTCGACTTTGCAGAAGCATTAATTAATTAATTAATGTAAACATAAGAAATACTTACGAATCATTCGAATCCTCTCCTGATCCTCCAGGTGGTCCCAGAGGTAAAGTTGACATTTTTCTAAACAAAGAGCTGCGTTTTTCAACACTGATTTCAGTCAAGCTGGGTTTTTCGTCTAGCTGTTCCGAACCTCTCGGCGTTCGGAAATCACTCGTTCTCGAATCACTTTCCGAACTTTTACCGACTCTTTCATTATGAACGTAAAACAAATCCTTCGACATCTTATCGTTTTTCGAACAGGAAAGTTCGTTTTTATTACCGTTTTTGTACAAATCGTCGTTTTTAATCAACAAATCGATATTGTTCGAGTAAATCACGTTGTTTTTAATGTCGTCACAGCATTTGCCGCATGTTTGTACGTCGTTCGTAACGGGCAGTTGGATTCTCGAATTGTTCACCGAACTCCGCACGGTCGAACGACGTTCTAAACCTAATTTGTCGAGACTTTCCGTCGAGCCGTTCGACACGTAACTACCTGAGTTTAAAGAATCGTATTCGATACTGTCCTGAACGATTTTGGGATTGCTACGCTCCGACATAGTGTGGAATATTTTTTCAAAAGAAGGTGCGTCGATAACAGAAGTAGTTATGGACGCGACAGTTTGCAGATGGTTATCCTCGTTGATATAATCCATTTCTTGACAAGATTCGTCGAAATTTTGATTTAAAAACGCGTTCAAAATATTCCTCGTAGCGATTTCGTTATCTTTCTTATTTTTACTATCGGAATCTTTGAAACTATTCCTCAAATTCTCTGTAACTTTAAATTGATCTTCTGGATCATTACTACTTATTATATTGTTAGAAAAATCAGCAAAATCACTGTCATTTCGCTTTTGAACCAAGTCTTTTTCATCGCCAAAATTATTTCCATAAGGTTCGTAATCGTTTTGCTCGCTTCGAATGTCTTTGAACCAATTAAAGGTACCGTTGATAAAATTGAGATCGTAGTTATAATTATTTTTGTCATTATTGCTATGATGTTGTGCATTATTCATCTTACTTGCATTATACTGGAATTCCCTCGACTTCATATCGTTATCTGATGTTGAACTTCCTTCTATACTCCCATTGAATTCGTTATAGCTTTGTTGCGGCTGCAAATTTTGCTGCAATTTATCACTAGTTTGTAATTCGTGAGTGTCTTTCACGTCAATATCATTTGTGGTTATACCACTCATGAGATTTTCCTGTGATTTGCGCTTTGCATTTGGCGATTCCTTATCACTTTTATCTGATAATCGATCACTTTTTATCATCGCTCCAATATCACTATCAAGAGATTTCCTCTTGTCACTTGTAAGTGACTTATCACGTTTTATTGTCATTGTATTGTTTATAAATGCCGACTCACTTTCATCTCCTTTCTGCAACTCTAAATCACTTTTATGTGATGATGAATCGTCTTTCTGCATTTTAACATCACTTTTTTCTGCATTCATCTCAGATAAATCGTTATTTTTCGATGAATCATCGTTGTTATCTAATATCGTATCACTTTTTCTTCTCATTTCAACGATATTCGGCTTATTCAACTCACTTCTTGCCGATTCTTTATCATCTAATTGTGTTATCACTTTATTTATCTGTGATAATCCATTATCTTTAAAACTTTTCTCGTCTTTATGTGATATCTTATCACTTATTTGTTTGACTTCATCACTTTCTTTCTGTAATCCAACATTATTCTCACTATTTTTCTTTGATTCTTCGTAACTCGTACCCGGTTTCATCTCATCGCTTTTCTTCAAAGTATTATTTCTACTTAATACATCATCATTTAATCGTGTTGTCAACTCACTTTTCACAATATCATTATGATTCTTATCACATATACTCTCGTTATCAGAAAGGTAGTTTTTCTTCGGATTTTTGACTTCGTTAATCTCGAATATCTGTATATCACAGTTCCCAACTGGATAATTACGATCGAAATCTTGATTTTCAACAGTTGAATCGGAAGCAATGCTGAAATCTTTTGCTGAATAGTATTCAGTTTCGTTTTGAGATGTGTATCCATTTAGGGAACTTGGACCTTCTGTTATCATACTATCAATAAAATTCATATGTTCCTCTTTATAATCACCGTTCAAATTGAATTTAATACCTCTATCATTATAATTTCCCCTCGAATTATCCGGAACGTTTTTATCGACAATGTGACATTTCCCGCCATTGAAACCAGTACCATTTGAACAAATATCCTTAGATCTTTCACCCAATTTGAAATTAATAACAGGTGTAATTTCATCATCACTCTCCTCTTCCATAATTGTTTTATTATTAGACTCCATTTTTAAATCAAATATGGCGTCTTAATTGCTATTTTATTATTCAGTTCGTTCACTTATAAAACATTTTATATTTTATTTTATTATCTATAATACGTAAAAAAGTAGTAAAGTTACAATAAAAAAGATTGTAAAAACTATTTTATGTACGACAATATAATTTATTGAGAGCATTTGTTTGACATTGAGAACTGTAGAAGTACGACAACATACGTTGCAGCAGCTGCGATCATCTGGCAACATAAATAAAAATGCATTGGTTATTTGTTTCAATAATTTAAATTTATCAAAACTCAAGAGCACTTCTTTAGATTTCTACTCCCCTTATAAAAAAAAATTGAGGGGAGTAATAATGTAAAGAAGTTGTACGGAATGTTCTTCTTTAGACTGTTACTTCCCTTATAAAAACAGAAGTTTGATATTCCTTTGTAAAAACAAAAGTGTGATATTCCTTTGTCTCAAAGTACATTATCCCATTGTCTTAATAGTTATTTAGTTAAAGTCATTTATATTCTAAAGAATAACAGTGGAGTAACAATCTAAAGTAGAACCAACTCTTGTTAGACGAAATTAGTTTACTTACATTCATAACAAGGGCGTAGTCAAGTTTAAATAAGTTGCAGGNATTTTTTTTTATTTAATGTAAGTGATGCAAAAAAAGTTCACTGACCCCTAAAAAATTACGAAATATATATATTTTTTTCGTGGAGGTAGTTCATTTTTTATTTATTTTTGTACGGTACTTCTTAAGATATTACTTCCCTTTTTTTTTCTTTCTTTTATTAGGATATATATGACTTTTGCTAAATAGTTATAAAGACAAAGGGATGTTTAGGCCAATGAACTTTGGTCAAATCTTGGAAATATTCAGTCAAATTTATTAAACATACCCACAGGAATTCTGTTGGATAATGATTGGTCAGCTGAAAACTATATTTTGACTTAATGAACTTCATTGTGAAGTACAAAGATTCATAGCTATGTGTTTCGCCAAAAATTGATATTAGGAAGCAATCAGCTTTCTTTGAGTCAGAATATTTTGATTCTGGTACGAGTACGAGCTACTAAAATTCGACTGTAGCAGTAGATTTGTGCTGCATTTTGCAATGCCTGATCCTCTTTCAACTCCAATAACTTAAATTTATAAATAATATAAATTTACAAATTAAGTATTATTTCAGAAGTTGGAAATCGATCTTCAATTATATCACAAATAAATTGGTTCACAAAATATGAAAATGTTGAATTTGAACTTTGGGAATCTTTAAACTTAAAAAAGACGTAATAAATTTTGAATAGGAGCTGCACTTAACTCAACGAAGAGCCGAATTTACCCACCCCTGTTATAGTCAAAATTTTTCATTTTGTCCAGCTTTATCTTTGAAAAAAAGATTTTCTTCTCAGTTGGTTTTTAAATTAATTAAAAATATATAAAAAAGGAAAATGAACACAGCTCTTTTTTGGAGAAGGTATGTATTTTTTCTTGGAGTAAATTGTACATTTTACGTTGAAGCAACTAAATTATGAACGGCAATATAATTTATTGAGAGCATTTGTTTGACATGGAGAACTGTAGAAGTACGACAACATACGTTGCAGCAGCTGCGATCATCTGGAAACATAAATAAAAATGCATTGGATATTTGTTTCAATAATTTAAATATATCAAAACTCTAGAGCACTTCTTTAGATTGTTACTCCTCTTATTAAAAAAAAAAAACAACAAAAAAACAGAGTAGAGTAACAATTTAAAGAAGGTGCACGGAATGTTCTAGTTTAGACTGTTACTTCTCTTATAAAAACTTAAGTGTGATATTCCTTTTTCCCAAAGTACATTGGACTAACGGACTAAACATCCCTTTGTCTTAATAGTTATTTAGTCAAAGTCATCTATATTCTAAATCTAAAGAATCACAATGGAGTAACAATCTAAAGTAGAACCAACTCTTGTTAGACGAAATTAGATTACTTACATTCATAACAAGGGCGTAGTCAAGTTTAAATAAGTTGCAGGCTGTCAGCTCTACGCGAGGATTCACCTCGAAAAACTCCATCAACTTCTCCTGAGAATAAAACAGATATATGTGTATAAAACTAATTGAGGATTTCACTTGTATGGAAGAAGTACTGGGCCATGAAGTTCATTTGTTAAAGCTCCATGGTTGATGGGGTCTAAAAGGGAAGGTTTGTGATGCGTGAGTTATTCTGAGTTTTGTTTTTGTACAATGGGTGGTTTTGTTTATGGATAAGGATTGGGTTTGTTTATGGATAATGGATGGTTTTGTTTATGGATAATGGGTGGTTTAGTTTATGGATAATAGATGGTTATGTTTATGGATAATGGATGGTTTTGTTAATGGATAATGAATTGTTTTGTTTATGGATAATGGATGGTTTTTTTTTACAGGATAATGGAGAAAAGAATTAAGACGACTCAGAGAGCAACGGAAAGATGTATGTTAGGAGTGAAGAAGATTGCAGGATAAGGAACGCAGAGATAAGGACCAGAACTGGTGTCAAAGACATTCTTCAGACTCTAAAATTCCTAAAGTGGCGGTGGACAGGACACAAGATGAAGCAAGGACACACAAAAAGGGCTAAGAAGGTTACAGAATGGTACCCTAGAGAGAAAGAGAAAAGCAAGAGCAAGAAAGGTAAGCTTGTTCTTAAACCTCTAAAAATGATTCAACTTCCTTACCTTCTTGATTTTGTGTACTGGGAGTTCTGTTTCTTAAAGTGTAAACTACCCTTTTTAACTACCCTTATTTATTGTGTGATCATATCAACACATATTATTTTGAAAGTGGTTCAGAATTGCAAAAGACGGACACTTCTTTAAATTGTTACTCCTCTTATAACAAAAAT
>KZ652359.1:127178-137902 GCA_001010745.2 Gerris buenoi | reverse complement strand
CTTCCACGATAGAACTATCATGTCAGTCTACGTCATACAACTATCGCCGAGGTGTGCAGTCTACACGGTGAGAGTAAAAATACGTCAAAACTTGCTGTCTTGCACTCAATGTTACATCCACATAATACATTTTTTACTGGGATACGGAAATAAAGCATTAAATATATTATAATTTTAAAATATAACACACACACAGTAAAAGGAATATATTCACATTGTCGAAAAAAACAAAATCTGATGTCAAATGTGAAGCAAGCTTTCATATTTGTTGCCTAAAATCTGTTATCACTTGATAAAAAAGTATTAAGCCAATTAGCGCCTAGTATCTAGCGTTGTAGTTTTTATATAATCCGCGTGAGTACTCTGAGTGCTGTGATAGAACACTCAACTATCTCGTCAGACGAGATAGTGTGATGGCGAATAATTCTATCGCGACAAAATCTATCACGTAGTCTACACGGTGATAGTCGTTGAGATAGTTGCTGTCATGACCGCAACTATCGCACCAACTATCACCGTGTAAACGGGGCTTTAATATCAAATATCAAATTATCGTTGATACCATTATCGTTATCACTTATCACTAAATCTGAGCTAAAAACAAAAACAAAATAGTAGTTTAGTAATCCGCCACAAATAGCGCTAGTATAACAACAATGTGAGAATTTAAATTTTATTAATACCCCAATTTGACAAAGATATATTCAAAGATTGAATGCCTATATGTAAAAAAATAATAATAAAAATAAAATTTAAAAAAGTTACAGAATTAGCCCCCAGATGTTTAATTTAACATAGCGATTAAAAAAGAAATATTCATTATATCGTATGAAGAATTTACTAACTTCAAGCAAGACACGAAGAATATATTCTAGCGAAATAATACAAGATAAAATCAAACAATCAACTCATGTATCATACCTGTCACAGAAGTTTGAATGATTGAAACAACAAACTTAAAGCTTCAAAATATACTTAGATAGTTTAGCTGTAAGTGATTCACATACACAGTAGACTTTATTTTAAGTTGGTGCATATTATTGAGACACAGATAGAGGTTTTGATAGCAGTTTTTATAAAATACCGAGATCACGCGAACTGAGATGCCAGATTCCGAATCCACATCTGCAAGTGTCTGACTGTCCGTCCGTGTTTAGTTTGGGAAGTCGGGGACCGGGGAATCCCAGACCAGAAACAGAAAAACATGTTGCGAAGGTCGAAGTCGAAGTACAGCAGGGTTGCACTCTATTGTTCACAGTTGGAACTTTCAGTTAGTACAGTGGAGTGTCCGCTAGAATTCGCTAAAGTCTTCAATCCACATAATTTTACTTCCGAGCCTTTACGTGATCGTTCTGAAGAACAAAAATGTTTTTGAAGTGAAACTTCTTTAGCGGCGATAGAGTGAATTTGTTTCATGTAGCAAAATCGTTTAACGAAGTTTGCGATTCGAGACTCGTCCAAGTGTAACTTTTTACAGATTAATTGTATTATATCTATTTAAAGATCAGCAAATCCAAACAAACATTTATTTATATTGGAATAATGGTGGTTGCCTTAACGTAGCAATATTTTTTTTTAATTTCCTATAACCATTTCTCAATTCCTGAAATAATAAATTCGTCAAAAAAATGAAGAGAGCAATGCATTCTAGAACATAAGTTTCACTTCTAATGCGTGACAGCCTTACACATATTTTTTTTTTAGCCTATCCTCGCTTTTAGCTCGGAACTAAAACTTAAAAAACTTGTCAGCAAATTTCCATTTTGCTGCCTAGTAACATAAATAACTAATGTCTCCAGGACATTAGTTATTTATGTTACTAGACCAGGGAACATTTTTTGTTACGTGTCTGTCTGTCACTTAATTTTTGCGAACTAACATAACTTAAAAACTACAGGTCCGATTTTAATTTAATTTGAATGGTAGGTCTTAATTAAGTCATTGTTGATTCCATATAAGTTTCGACCTTCTGCGCTCATTTGTTTCTTTTGAAACAAATTTACGTTGAAATTTGAAATACTGGCGAAACTTCTTGACCCACAAAGGGGAAAAAATAGGGCTTATTATAGGGTGATAAAAATTTCCCGAAAAAATTTCATTTACCTTGTTGTCATTACCGATAAAAAAAACAATGTGATCCCCTGGGGAATCGAACAAGGGCACTTTTCATTTTTGGGGCCTTCTGACTTAATTTGTTTAAATTTTTTAATTTCATATAGAGCAGGAAGGTTTCATATAGGCAGAAAAAATTTAATTTCATAATATAATAACGTATACGCTAAATAATCTTTGAAATCCTAAAAAGTATTTGGATGGAAGTACTGCCCTGTGATTTTTATAGTTTGTTATTAACTACCTTTACTTGTTTATTTGTAATTAACTTCCTTTACTTTTTTATTTGTTATTAACTACCTTTACTTGTTTATTTCTTATTAACTACCTTTACTTGTTTATTTCTTATTAACTACCTTTACTTGTTTATTTGTTATTAACTACCTTTACTTGCTTATTTGTAATTAACTACCTTTACTTGCTTATTTGTTATTAACTACCTTTACTTGCTTATTTGTTATTAACTACCTTTACTTGCTTATTTGTAATTAACTACCTTTACTTGCTTATTTGTTATTAACTACCTTTACTGGTTTACTTTCATTTAGAATAAATAACATGAAATCTCAATTGACGCTGTAATTAACAGTATTTATTTACTAATAATAGGGAAAGATTTGTTGTTTAAAACTAATACAATGACATAGGGATATATGGTGAGCGGTGAATGACTTTCTGAGTATTCTGGAGAATATTCTCCTTTAAAATTACGTAATCTTCGCTTATCCTTGCCCTTCATTATATCTTAAGGAGGGGGGGGGGGATATGATAAGAGGTTCTCAAATTTACATTTTTGAAGTCTAGTGTATCATTTTTACAAATTAATTGTTTTTATCTATTTAAAGACCAGCAAATCAAAACAAACATTTATTTATTGGGATAAATGTGGTTGCCTTAACGTAGCAATATACATAATATGTATATATTTTCAATTAAATTTACCATAATCATTTCTTAATCCTGAAATAGAAATAATAAATTCGTCAAAAAATAAAAATGAAAGAGAGCAATGCATTCTAGAACTTAAGTTTCACTTCTAATGCGTGAGAGCCTCACATCATATTTTTTTTTCACACCAGGATCCAGCTTGTAAATATATAAGTATGGAAACGAGATACTTCAACTCCCGCTCCTGTGTTGTAAAATGTAAATCAATCGTGTGGTGTATCATAGGCGCTCCCAAAATTTTTTCGGAGAGGGGGGGGAACCACATTTATTCCAATAAAAATAAATGTTTGTTTTGATTTGTTTGTCTTCAAATAGATATAACTTATACCTAAATAGATATCTAAATTAATTTACTTTTTTTTTAAAAAATACCAAATTAAGCCCGTTGCTATGGGCGTATATATAACATCATATTTAGTAATTTTCAGTTTTGTTTTATAAAACACTTAAAAAACAAGCACAACAAACCTGGTTATTGGTTATAAAATTTGAAAGTTAGAAAATTATTTATAACCTGTATCAAAGTAACCTAGTTTAAGTTTGGTGTATTGAATACGTATTTAATGCAACTCATGGAAACACCTTGCTTGTTAAATCTCAAACCACGATTCGATTCTGATTGAAACATCATGCGGAAACGTATTGTAACCTGTAACGTAGTTGTAATGATTTTTCATTTTCATTTTCAACTGCTTGACCTATAACAGGTTTAAATAATATTTGACTCGTCATGTCGGAACCCAGCTGAGATTCTGGAAAACCCGGCGTAGTCATGTAGTTTATAAATACTCGTCTCCAGCTGAAACGTTTTGAGTCTTGGCACAGACGGTGCCGTCTCTTCCCAAGAAATCTACACTCATTGTTTTCGTAGAGGCCGGTGCCGTTTTATAATCTTACACCTCACTTCATAACATTTTTATGTAAGTGAAATAAAACGGGACGTGTTAAATGGTTATTCACACCTGTTTCCACTTTTATTATTAAGAGAATAGTACATTACACGTCTAGTGCAGAAAGTAGCATTTTGCATGCGAGTGTGGAGTTTGCAACTGAGCGACAGCTAAGGTAGTAAAACCACACGAGTAAAACAAAATGCAGTTTTCGTGAGTTGCGTACCGTACTTTATCTACAATTGTTAAATTTTAATAATAAATATACAGAAAAAATTTTAAAATCATAAAAATATACATTGCTTATCACTAAAAGCAGGATAAAAACAGCCATTTCCGCAACAGTGCGGAAATAAAGAAGAATTATGAAAAGCGCATGCGCAATGAATAAAACTACGAAAAGAATCACTTTCTACGCATCTAAACAGAGATATAATGTTTCTATTTCTATTTCTTATGAATCATAGATATAAGCCCTTATACTTATTTTACTTTATCCCATATTCAGTTTAACACAGGGATTTCGAAATATTGATGATTGGAAAAGTCCACAGATCTCTTTCATTTCAGATATATTATTTGTTAAAGGTTTATATAATTCAAGAATAAGGACGTCGGTGGAGGTCATCTTAATGAATACAAAAAAAACTATCACTTTACGTGAAATAATACTTTTTTTATTTATGAAAGCAGCTTTTGATTTTTAAAAAGCCATTATCAGTGCCCATAAAATTGAAGATCTAGAGTTGCATTTGCATTATAAAGTGTCGAAGACTAAAGTAAGACACAACTGCTTTGATTTTTGATAAATAAACGGGTATTAATTTACGTGGAGAGAATTTTTCATTATATTCATTGTCGTTCATTGTAGGAGTATATTTAAAATTGTCGTTCTTTGAAGTTCTTCCTAAAAATTCTCAAAAACTAGGCTTTTTATCATAAAATACATTGAGAAAAACCTTGTAGAACATCGTATTCCGTGTTGAAAAAGATCAATCCCTTGAAACTTTCCTGATCCCCAATCAGCGTTTTCAGCTGATTGGGCAAAGTTTCAATGGATTGACCTCTTTCGACACAGAATGTTCTACAAAGTTTATCTCAAGGTTTTTCATGGTAAAAAGCTTAGATACTTTGCTGATCCCCAATCAGTAAAGTTTCAAGGGATTGATATCTTTCGACACAGAATTATATGTTCTAAAAGGTTTGCCTCAAGGTTTCATGATAAGAAGCTTAGACACATTGCTGATCCCAAATAAGCAAAGTTTCAAGGGATTGATCTCTTTTGACACTAAATTCTATGTCCTACAAGGGTTTTCCCAAGGTGACACTTTTTCAAAGGTCTCCTGATACTTCATTCAGTTAATCCATTAAGAACTCCGCGAAAGTTCTAATTCCTGAAGAATTCCAAAGCAGGGTTCCAAGGTGCTTTATGCGGTAAAAAGCAAAGTATTTGAGAATTTTAAGGATCATTAAAATAAATTTTAAGGATTGTTACCACGAGCTTGACGGCTCGTAGTAATATAAAATATCATTCGAATCACCTTCTTCCCTTTTTAATTGTTGTGAAATTGATATTATCAACTCAAGGCTGCAAAATTAAGCATTACTTAACTGTTGTTTAGGCTGGAAAGTATTATTTCGCTGCCATTAAAATTAAAATATTAAAAACAGGCAGGAAAGTAGTTGGAAACAGTCAGGGAATTATTTCTGTAATGCCAAGGCAGAGAAATTACAGTGTTTACTGTACGTGTCATAACATCTGTTTTTGTTTGTGTTTAGTTTCATTTTCATTTGTTTTATTACAATGCAATGTTATGTTATTATGTTATTAATGCATTAATATGTTTACTTAAGCTTCCATTTAAATCTTAAATCGTAAAGCTTCCATTGAAGTAGCGTGAGTAGATAAAATATTGTATGCATCAAGGCAGCAAAGGAAACTATTTCTGCCTCGTGTTTTCATTACCTGCCTTGGCTTCACCTCGGCAGTAAATTATCATAACCTTTACTCGCCTCCAGCTCGGAGGATAACAGATAACTTAATCACTGGTCAGTAAAATTCCATTTTGATGCCTAGTTACAGTTACATAACTATTGTACAATTTGCACGAATGTAAAAATGATAAGTTAAAAAAAGACCACAAAGAGATCTTTTCCTGTTTGATAAAGGATATTACTGATATTTTCTCTTCCTGAGGGTCTCATTTTTTCACCTTCTATTTTTATTTCATTTTATACTTTTTGTTTTATCTTTGATGTAAAGATAATTTTTCTTTTTATAATTAAGTAAGTGTTAATAAAAAGAATGTCTATAATATAATAAACTTTTAAGCTTTAATTAGTCTAAATTTAAAAGTTATTTTGTAGATTTGTTTTGTATAGATATAATAGCAAATGTGTTTTAATATTGTTTTGTAATTTTAAGTCTGAAGATGCCCAGATATGAGTGAAATATGTAATATATAGTCTTAATAGAAACGTAGGTCAATATATATATATTNTTACAATGCAATGTTATGTTATTATGTTATTAATGCATTAATATGTTTACTTAAGCTTCCATTTAAATCTTAAATCGTAAAGCTTCCATTGAAGTAGCGTGAGTAGATAAAATATTATGCATCAAGGCAGCAAAGGAAACTATTTCTGCCTCGTGTTTTCATTACCTGCCTTGGCTTCACCTCGGCAGTAAATTATCATAACCTTTACTCGCCTCCAGCTCGGAGGATAACAGATAACTTAATCACTGGTCAGTAAAATTCCATTTTGATGCCTAGTTACAGTTACATAACTATTGTACAATTTGCACGAATGTAAAAATGATAAGTTAAAAAAAGACCACAAAGAGATCTTTTCCTGTTTGATAAAGGATATTACTGATATTTTCTCTTCCTGAGGGTCTCATTTTTTCACCTTCTATTTTTATTTCATTTTATACTTTTTGTTTTATCTTTGATGTAAAGATAATTTTTCTTTTTATAATTAAGTAAGTGTTAATAAAAAGAATGTCTATAATATAATAAACTTTTAAGCTTTAATTAGTCTAAATTTAAAAGTTATTTTGTATATTTGTTTTGTATAGATATAATAATAATAATATGTAATTTTATGTCTGAAGATGCCCAGATATGAGTGAAATATGTATATAGTCTTAATAGAAACGTAGGTAAATATATATTTTTTTTTTAATGGTTATAATAAAAATGTATTAATAATCATGGTTTTATTATTATTTATACTATTATAATTATGCTATCCCTAAAGATTAAATTGTGATGTCCGAAAAATCATAACCTGAGAAAAAGTCGGGAAATTAATATTAGTTCTAAACTAAGGGACACTACCTCCCATAAATCTATGAAAAAAAAAATCAGTCATAGACAACATAAAAAAACTTTCTTATATACGAGTTCATAATTACTTAGCCCAGTGTTTGAATTGATTAGTTTTCAATTTTTCGTATTTAATTTTATTAAAATGTATCATAAAAATAACTTCTCCTTGGCAGGAAATCGAACCCTGCCTCTTTCCGTCCTCGTTTAAAGCTATTTTTTCAGGAACTTGATTTTTCCGGGGAAAAGGATTTATCGTTAGATTAATCGTATTCAAATGGACTACATTCTATAATTTTTTTAAATCAAAATCTTCGAGAAAGAATTTTTGTTTTCTTTTCACGTTTATCACATTTTTTGGAGGGTAGCGCCCACAATTCTTGTTTTTACCTTGTTTTTCTGAAAATGTATGCCAAATTAAGGTCAGGGACAGACGATAGATAGACGATAGAGAAAAGACAAACTGACGACAGACAGACGGCAGGCAGACGACAGACAGACAGACGAAAGGCAGGCAACAGACAGACGACAGACATAGGGCAGAAATATGACAGACACAGACAGTCGAAAGACAAAAAAAAAAAAAAAAAAAAAAAAAAAAAAAAAAAAAATAGCGAAGATAAGCGGCTGGATCGCTTCTCTTCCACGGAGGAATTATTTATTCTACATTTTAATAAAATATCGAAACAGGTCTGTGTTGAAACATGTCTGGGTGTAAAATTTCTGTGTTAAAAAAGATCTTTGTTAAATCAGTTCTGTGTTGAAACATATCAGGGTTGTAACATGTCTGTGTTAAAAAAGAGAACGTTGTTAAATCAGTTCTGTGTTGAAACATGTTTAGAGTTGCATTTGCATTATAAAGTGTCGAAGACTAAAGTAAGACACAACTGCTTTGATTTTTGATAAATAAACGGGTATTAATTTACGTGGAGAGAATTTTTCATTATATTCATTGTCGTTCATTGTAGGAGTATATTTAAAATTGTCGTTCTTTGAAGTTCTTCCTAAAAATTCTCAAAAACTAGGCTTTTTATCATAAAATACATTGAGAAAAACCTTGTAGAACATCGTATTCCGTGTTGAAAAAGATCAATCCCTTGAAACTTTCCTGATCCCCAATCAGCGTTTTCAGCTGATTGGGCAAAGTTTCAATGGATTGACCTCTTTCGACACAGAATGTTCTACAAAGTTTATCTCAAGGTTTTTCATGGTAAATAGCTTAGATACTTTGCTGATCCCCAATCAGTAAAGTTTCAAGGGATTGATATCTTTCGACACAGAATTCTATGTTCTACAAGGTTTGCCTCAAGGTTTCATGATAAGAAGCTATTTGACTCGTCATGTCGGAACCCAGCTGAGATTCTGGAAAACCCGGCGTAGTCATGTAGTTTATAAATACTCGTCTCCAGCTGAAACGTTTTGAGTCTTGGCACAGACGGTGCCGTCTCTTCCCAAGAAATCTACACTCATTGTTTTCGTAGAGGCCGGTGCCGTTTTATAATCTTACACCTCACTTCATAACATTTTTATGTAAGTGAAATAAAACGGGACGTGTTAAATGGTTATTCACACCTGTTTCCACTTTTATTATTAAGAGAATAGTACATTACACGTCTAGTGCAGAAAGTAGCATTTTGCATGCGAGTGTGGAGTTTGCAACTGAGCGACAGCTAAGGTAGTAAAACCACACGAGTAAAACAAAATGCAGTTTTCGTGAGTTGCGTACCGTACTTTATCTACAATTGTTAAATTTTAATAATAAATATACAGAAAAAATTTTAAAATCATAAAAATATACATTGCTTATCACTAAAAGCAGGATAAAAACAGCCATTTCCGCAACAGTGCGGAAATAAAGAAGAATTATGAAAAGCGCATGCGCAATGAATAAAACTACGAAAAGAATCACTTTCTACGCATCTAAACAGAGATATAATGTTTCTATTTCTATTTCTTATGAATCATAGATATAAGCCCTTATACTTATTTTACTTTATCCCATATTCAGTTTAACACAGGGATTTCGAAATATTGATGATTGGAAAAGTCCACAGATCTCTTNCTTTGTTAAATCAGTTCTGTGTTGAAACATATCAGGGTTGTAACATGTCTGTGTTAAAAGAGAGCTTTGTTAAATCAGTTCCGTGTTGAAACATATCAGGGTTGTAACATGTCTGTGTTAAAAAAGAGAACTTTGTTAAATCAGTTCTGTGTTGAAACATATCAGGGTTGTAACATGGTCTTTGTTGAAACATTTCTATGTTGAAAAGTATAAAAACATGTCTCGGAAAAAGTATAAATCCGTTCTTACACCGAATCCATCACTTTCTCTTAACTAAAATCCAAGAACATTTTAAAAGCAATAACAGTGTTCTTCGAGAAAATACGTTGTAACTAAATTTTATTTGGAAATTTTCGTAAAAGAAAGGCCAATGAGTGGGGGGGCTAATATTGGGACCAGATTCAGGGGGGTTAAAGAGAACAAATGCGAGCGTGTGGGCGTCGACATTACAAGTGGGGTTTAGGGTGGGAGGGATCGATACCTCGGGGGCAGTATTCGACTACGTGGGCGTACATCCACGCACTAAAACTAACACTATCGATTATCTCGATATATATATATATATCAAAGCATTTAAATTATATAATTACAATTTTAAAAATGTATAATCATTTCATAATTAAATTAATTTTTAATTAAGCATTGAATAAAGCGCTCAATGACGCAGTTTTGATGGTTTTTATAGTAAATATGTGTGGGTGATCAACATGGAAAATATTTTCTGAACAATTGTCTAACTGCAACTTTGAAGTTTTAATAGATTTACACTTTTAAGGTTCCCCTGAATCTTTGTTGCCTTAGTACGCACTTAAAGTCTAAACTACTGTCTTTCATTCGTTTAAATTTGGTACACTCTCGTATATTTAAATAGAAACCGAATACCTAAATGAAATCAAAGATAAATTTTAGGTCTAAACTTGTGCATTTTTAGGTTTAAACTTATTTTAGGTTTGAACTTGTGAATTATAGGTCTAAACTTGTGAATTTTAGGTCTAAACATTTGAATATTAGGTCTAAACCTATGAATTTAAGGTCTAAACCTGTGAATGTAAGGTCTAAACCTGTTAATTTTTAGGTCTGAACTTGTCACTTTCAGGTCTAAACTAGTTAATTTTAGGACAAAACTTTCAAATTATAGTATAGGTCTAAATTTGAGGGTGATTCCAAAGAATAACTTTGTATTCAATTTAGATTCCAATGAAATCATGTAAATAGCATTTGAAGGAAAATAATGGCATACAATATTATGTAGAATGGGGAATAGAGATATCTCAATGCTAATATGTATGTAAATTAGAAGAAGTATCTTGTACCAAACGATTCTTCGGTCGACCGCACTTTATTGATTTTGAACCTGAAAAGACGATTTAAAAATTTAAT
>KZ652359.1:52154-74098 GCA_001010745.2 Gerris buenoi | reverse complement strand
TTTTTACTACGTTTTTATTAACTTAGTTTCTTGTTTGTATGTTTGTTTGTCCGGTACAAATCTTGCAATCGAATTTTAACTAACATCCCGAGTAGCTAGAAATTTGAAACTTTCAGAACAGCTCAGAACACGATGACAATGCCTTATTTTAATACTTTTAGTAATTTTTTAGCAGAATTTAATTAGTTTTCAGCAAATCAGCTGTATGGAAAGTTAGTTCGGAAAAAATCCGCAAGTTATTTTATTTGTTTTGACGTATCCCATATTTTTACAATCTTCATTTTGACGGGTTTCAAATTTGTCAGTTTTTATTAAGAGGTAAACATTGAATGACAGCGAAAAAGGAAAAGTAAACAAAGAAGTAGATTATATAATTGATGTATGACAACCAGGTTTGTTTACTCTTGTGTACTAGGTATCGGTTTATTTTATCTACATCTACTTGCTTTCTTTACTTTTACTAATTTTTCTCCTCTTACCATCCCGTACATGGGTCATGTCGATGGCCAGGGTTTAGATTCGGTGTTGGTGAGATCCATTGTACAAAGATTTTGTCCTTTTATAGGTAAATTTATTCGGAACTATTTATTTTCACTAACATTATATATAATAATAACAATTATATTATTAACATTACATATAACAGAAAATTTAAAAACGTAGTATATAAAAAGTTCTTTTTATCTTGTAATTATTTAAATTTAACTTTCACTGATGATCATTTTTTTAAAAATAAATTCACTATTTAATTGTTAGAAGTTATTAAAATTTTAAAATTATGTGTTTCAATTTTATCTTTTGTCATCATATTTCACATCACTTTTCATAGACATACATATTATAAAACATATATAATTCCCTAACAAATTTTAAATCTCTTTTTAGATATTATTTATTAACTCTCTTGTTTTCCACACATAAATCACTTTTTTTTGCAAACCTGTAAATTTTTCCTCTTTTAAATTGTCTAGTTAAAGATTTAATATACCCTATTTTTTCTTTTATTCTCCTAAAATAAGAAGTAGACGATAAATCAGGCTGGACTTTTTTATTATTTTATTTTGAAAGAAGACTGGAGAAAATAATAAAAATATATATGTAACTCTGATAAGTGAAAGTAACGTTTAAATGTGGTTAAGTTGGCACAACTGTTAGAAATTTTTTGTTCTGATGCCAAAATATAATTATCTGTAAAACACCGGGAGACAGGCCTACTGCAATTTACATGCATGTGGAAAATTATGGGATTTTCTTTTCATATTATTTATGTTAATTTTGTTCTATGAAAAAAGTCAGTCAGCAAGAACATTGCATCCTTACGTACTATTATCGGAGTTATCTTATGAGATTTTTATCTGTTTCTCAGTGGAATAACATTATTTCTTAATCAATATTTAATTTGCACAGACGGATAAAATTTATGTGGCACCATCTGTGGGTACAGATGGTGCCATATTAATTTACTTTCAAAAACCATCCATTTTTTTTCTACATCAAATAAGTACTATTATTATCGTTACAGTTGTTAATAAAACCTAGTTTGTGTACATGCGGAGGAAACAATTGGTGCAGAAGGTTAAAATTAATATAGGGCTGACAAAGAGCCAATTATGACCCACCATCCAAATTTCATTAAATTGGACAAGTAGTTTAAGGATGTTTTATTTTGGTTTATTTGTAGTTATTAGGTTGGTTGATTTGGTGGTTTGCAAATATGTTGAAAGATGAACGGACAAACCAACAGACCGAAAGGCATGAGACCAAACATATTCCTGGATGTCTGAAACTATTTACTATAAAACTAGTACATTACTATATATTTTTATAACATTTTTGTCGTGAAAAATACAGGAAAATTTAAAATTTACTTGTATATTTTACTTTCTTATTTGAGTTTGTCATAAAAATACAAGTAAATGATAACAATTTTAAGTAAATATTATAATTTTTCTTCATTTGGTGATTGGCAGCTTAGGCCATATAAAAACCTCTAGACGCAGTAGGTAAATATTGAAAGAAAGTATTGTCATGGCACCCAAAATTGATTTTGAATTCGATATATTTACACGTCCTTGTAGTCCCTGAAAGTTACCCGTAGTAAACGTATTCGAATTACTTATTGGAAGTTACTCAAGTAATTAGAGAAACTTACTTGTAGTAAACGTATTCGAACTAACTTATAAATGAAAGCACTGGGTTAAGTAATTATGAACTCGTATATGAAAAAGTTCGTGTGAGTTGTCTCGGACCGATGTTTTATTATTAAATAACGACAAATTCTAATTACCTCGCACCTAATGTTTTTATGTAAGTACCTACACTATTATCAACTGCTTTAGTTTGTGAAAAGTATATTTCTCGATATATTTTCAATTTATTTCCAGTTTATTATATTCTGTATTAATACTAAAATAATAAAAGGTTTAACCAGTGTTGCTTAAAACAAAAGAAAATTACAAACATATAAAACCAAATAGAATAAAATCTAAATAAAGATCCCATAATCTCTTATCGTTCTTTCTTATTTTCACTTTAAATGTTTATTTGCAAAGGGGAAAAGGAATTCTCGAGATAAAAGAAATTGCACAATATTAAAATACCAAAAGTTTATTCACCCTATAAAATTAAAATAAAAGAAACCATTCCCTTATTCATTCACATTTTATGACACATTTTTCGTTTTATTTCGAAAGAAAAAAAAAAAAAAAATGTCTTTTGTTTATATTTATTACTTGCAGGCTTTAGGTTGTGTGATTATCATGAGGAAGTCTGCGTTCAAACTCTGTTCAAAATAATATGATATTCAATAACAAAAATAATTGAAAATTTCATCTTTAATATTTTCAAGATAGTGGCTAATATGGCGGATGACTAAATAAAAGTTATTATTCATCAGGACATGTTATACAAAGTTTTAAAGCTTTGCAATGAATAAGAAGACTGTGTAAGTGATATCACAAAATTTTCATTTTTGCAGGCATTTTGAAAGAAATGTGACCGAAACGAGGAGAAATTAAATACGGGTGTTAAACAAAATTTATGCTTATATTATGTCATGTTAAATGTCACTTTGGTAAATATGTCGTATCTGACCCACTTTATTCTCTTTTACTTTATTTCTTTTTGCTCTGATTATGATCGTTTTTCTTTTTTTAAGTAATCCGGGTGAAATTTTAAGAACTTAAGTATCATTGGTTATTTTACGATAAAGTCATTACTTGTTTTTTTTTTTTGCAAAAATATCTATTGTATATATAAAATCCCCACGAACGAGCATACGGCTCGACGACGAATGTTGTTAAAGAGGAGACATAGGGGTTGGGAAAAAACAAATGGGATAGCACAAAACCTATACGATATAGATCCACAAACACTTAAAAACACATTAAACACGAAAAACCACATCAATTAACAATTAACACTATTTGAACATATAGAAACAAAACAAAACAACATCACAAAAACAATATTGAAAGATAACAAATTTAGCAGGTTAAAACAACCCCAATATCGATATATCAATATATCGATAGCTGAGAGAAAACGTTTTCAAGAAATCATCACTGGTGATTTGGTTTTAAAGTACGTAATTTTTCTCATTCCGAAGGAGATACGGAATGCTTCTTATTACAAAGGAATCTCACACTTCTGTATATCATAGTAATGATTTCCATTAGTCTAATAGCTTTTAAGACAAAGGAATACGAGTACTATTAATTTGTACTGAGAAGTGTGATATTCCTTTGTCGCAAAGTACATTATACTAAATATCCCTATTTCATTGTAGTTATTTAGACAAAGGAATGTAAACTCTCCTTTAGTATATTGAAGATATTACGTACTTTAGCGCCAAAAGACTTGTGCTGTTTTCTGAAACAAGTTTTCTCTCAGCTATCGATATATTGATATATCGACTTGGTTTGTCGTTTTAACCTACTAATTTCTAATTTCTTTTTTTTTTTTTTTTGTTTTCACATGTTCAAATTTTAACAAACTATAAGATTTTAATGTGATTTTTCATACACCAAATCACTAGTCGATAAGTGACCATAACAGTATATAATAATATCCTTTGTTTTAAATAAATGTTACTTCACTATAAATCGAACGCTTAACGCTGACACTTAAAAATAAGATTAACCTCACGCAAACTCTTATACTCTTTATGTCTTGACGAGTTTTATGCACTTTTTACGTGGAATAAAGCTTTATTTATAGCAGTCATTTATTATGCAAGGAGAAAGTGTTTTTATTTAGATTTTTAAGTGAACTTTTATTTTAAATTTTATTTCCTTGGTGCGATTATTGACCCCGGAGATATAAAAATTATAATGCAACTCACGATTGCTTTTATTTGTTTTAATTTTATTACTTGTGTACTTTCCGCATGTGATTTACTACCGTATTTCTTTATTGAAATGAGAGTTTTTTCGATTACAAATATAAATCCTTTTGGTTGGAACTCTCGTAAAAAACGCCGGATGCATTTTCCATTTGCACAATGCTATAGAGTTATTGTTTTGGCCCATAGGAGAGATACTCGGATAGGGGTAACGAAGATATATATGGATTATGAGACACAGAGGGTACCAGACCAAAGAGGTAAACGACTGACGCGACGGGTGGACTGTATAAATATAGAGTTAAATATGGTTATATGGTTTATTATTAGACGTGTATGATCGAAATATAATAGCGCCATCAGGGTCTCATCAAGTTTCATTACCTTGTAGCTTCTTTACATCTTGCCACCCATCGTCAAGATGAAGGACTTCAAACAAGTCACTGAACCTTGGCAATTCTTTCCTAGCTCCAGTGAAGGTGGTAAGAGAAATCGTAGGCAACTTTGCCCGATTTCCAATTTTCAACCTCTGAAGTACTAGGTCGTGCTCTCTCTTAAGCAGCTAACATGATGGCATGAGCTTTATGCATATACCTCAGTATTATTACGGGTCAGATGGTCATTCACTATAATATTAATGTCGAACAACTGAAAAAAATTAGCTGTGATGAAATTCAGTAAAGCACTGATGCAACTCAGTAGAGTACTGGTTCAACTCAGCGATGCACTGGTACTGGTGTATAAACCAATAGGATATCTGATGCATAAACCAATGGGTATCTGATGCTGGATATTTGTTGCATAAATTACCAGTGGGTATCTGATGCTGGATATCCGATGCATAAACCAATGGGATATCTTAATAAATAGCTTGGTTTTCCGGTGGAATCCGCGTCTCGAAGGGGATGAAGTCCGACGTTTCGCTCCCACTACTGGAAGCATCTTCAGGGGTGTGGTGCATCGTGATGTTAATGATCGTGATGTGTGATTCGTGATGTTGTGTAAGCTGTTTATTACGAGTCTACCCGCGGAAGCCTACGCACCAAGTCAATGGGATATCTGTTGGATTTACGGTGGCATGGTCCATCTTCTTTTAAATAACATGAATTACCATTGATTTAAATTTTCAAGCATTGTGATTAGCTAATTTGAATCAATATTAATTATTAGGATTGATATCAACGGTCTTTTCCAAAGTTTTTTTTTTAAAAAAGTTATTATTCTTAAACGCAGTAGAACAATGGTTTAATAAATATATTTATTTACAGCCAGACAATATATTAAAAATACATTACAGATAATATAGGACCCTAGGGAACACCCTGGGGGTATTAAATAAGAAATTAGAAGTGTCAATATATATATAATGTTTATGTGATATATGTGCATGTATATATAGATGTATTCTTAAGAAGGCTGGCAAGCAACACATGGAATTATACATTATATATTTATATAAATATAAATGAGAAGGGAGAAAATATATGAGTTGAGCCAAATTATTGTTATGGCTTGAGTTTGTGCCAAATTGGCCGAGATAAGAGTGGAATGGTGGGGGGATAAAAGTGAAGCAACATATGTTTAAGTACCCTCACATAAAGCCCCATCACGTCCACTTATTATCTTATCTCAAGTTTAAGTCAAAATTATTTTTTTAAAAACATTTATTTCTTGTTTCTTTTCTCTCTTATATTTGTTGTTTATTTGTTTTAAAAAAACTTCCAGTATTGTGATAGTGCAAAAGTTTTGACTGTAATGGATTTTATACGAGGTATGACATTTTTTATACGAGGTTGCGCTCAAGTGTATTTTTCTGTGTCAGTCTTCCATTTGTCATTTTAACATACAAATTTAGATTTTTTGCGTTTGAGTTTACCTGCCTGTCGGAAGCAGTTTGATCGTTCCAAAGAACGAAATTGTTTTATGTCTCTGAACTAAATAATATTAAGAAAGAAATCCGTTTGATCAGGGAAACATTTTGGTTTTGCGTCTGCCTGCAGTTCAACATTTTTGTCTTTTAACATATTTTATCTACGATTGTTACGAAATATAAACATTGTATCTCTGTTTAGATGCGTAGAAAGTGATTCTTTTCGTACTTGTAATTCATTGCGCATGCGCGTCTTATAATTCTGATAAATTCCTCTTTTTCTGCCCTAGGGCGGTTAAAAAGGCGAATTCTTCACCTTAACACAGGATTAGCATTTTGTTTACATTTAACAAAAATTAATTTGCTGTTTGTTTTATAAAAGTAACTATTTATGTCGAGTTTTTGTGAAAATCCATGAGTGATTTAAGTTATTATGACGAATATGAGGACAATAATACGCGTCCCGAAATAATTAATCTGGCACAAAACACAACTAATGAATTAATGTCATCTTTATCAAAAGAGAAATACGAACTTACTTACAAGTTTATTATTTTCATGTATTTATTTATTAAAATTTAACAATCGTAGATAAAGTGCGGTACGCAACTCGTGCGAAAACGGCATTTTACATTGCTCGTGTGGCTTTACTATCCTTGTTGTCGGGTGCAAACTCCTCACTCGCATGCAAAATGCTACTTTTCGCACTAGACGCGTAATGAATTTTTAATAGCTACTCGTCCGAATCTTTAACTCAACCTTCTGCATACATTGGTTTCTACCACATGCGCACAAATGGTATTTTTAATCATACCTTTATATCTTTAAAAGTACTGATCCAATTTTTAAAATATTTAGATAGTTAGTTGTAGTCCAAGAGATAGCGTGCAAAAAGGTTTCTGGCTAACATCAAGCGAGAATTTTATGTGTAAGTAAATGTTTAGTTCCTTTTAAGAATATGGTCGGCTAAGATCATCTGCGGGACATAAATTTATTCATATTATATAAAACGTAAAAAAATTAAAGCAAATTGTGACACTTGTATTTCCAGCGGTTTCAATTGTCCTATAGGACAAATCATTGCCTGCAGTAAAGCTGCAGTACGATAATACTTGTAATGGGTTATTCATAGCAATAATAACTGAGATTCATATGTAAACTACTGTATTTCATAAAAACTTGACGATATTACATATACAAGTGGCGCAAAAGGACTTTGATGATTAGGGATTAATTGATTATGCATATACAATTTACCATGAGTCATGACATACTATAAACTGCAGTACGCTGAAACATAAGAGGAGATCTATATTTCCCAGATCTCTTATAACTGGTAATCTTTGTTTCAAAGATCACTTCTAATACGTTACCTGTGATCTGTGATACTTAGACAGCCCCGTCTATGTTTCATAACCAGATATCTTCTTTCCGCAATATAGACAACGTGTGCAAATTCATAATACAAGAATCATAGACATAGCATTCTATGAAACATAGAATGCCAATGAACTATGATTCATATGATTTTACACTTGTTTTCTTTGCAAATTTTGTTGAGTGTAATTATTATGGTATTTTAGTGAAGACGTGTTACGTTTGAATGAATATTAAGTTGCTTCCATTGCAGGTAGCAGCTTGTGGTTTGTAGTGTTTGATTGTAACACTATTGTTGTAAAGGTTGCGTGTTTAAATCTACTATAATGTGAGCGTGGAAAAAGAGTTTTTTTTTATAATTGTTGGTATTTAATGATATAATATTGCGGGAAAAATATCAAAAAGGGTTTTGGTCCGTTAAATGCTGTTATTATATGTTGGTTGTGTGTATGAGTGGTAATTATTTTTGTGAAACCGGAATTTTCACTGTTAAAAGGTCGGTGGTTTGAGCTAAGAGTAGTTGTACAACAACAGAGAAACCGGAAAGCTTTACTTATTCTCATCTGAGTCGGAAAATTGTCGGGATGATTTTTTTTGTTTTTGAGATGGTGGTTTCGACCCCATAACCTTTGACATTTAGACTTTAGAGAGCGAGTCTGAACTTTGGACCTTTCAACAGCCTTATTTCCCCCATCCAATATATTTTATGATATCATCCTTCTCTGGCCATATAAATAAAAACCAAGGGCCCGCATTAAAAATCTTTACTTAGCTGACTGTGTTTAAACAAGGGGCCCATAACCTGCCTCGTGTCTCTCACATTCATTACCTTTATATGGGCTATAAGGTTTAATCAGCTCTAGCTTTAATTTTCAGTCCAATTTAGATCATATCTTCGTTTATGTATTAGTTGTCTCGTAAAATCTTTTTATCCATTTTTCCTTTCTTTCATGAGCATTAAATAATAAAGGATTGTTAGAAAACCCAGTAGAAGTAGAAGCAAAGGAAAATAGAAATAGGAGTAAAAATATGTTTGTTTAAATTTATTGTAAAAGAGATTTTATTTGTTCCAATCAGTTGAGCAGGGCAAAAACCAAAAATTTTTATCTGGCACGGTTCTGAGTCATGGACTTTAGTTAGTTCCATCTTCTTTCATTCTTATTCTTATTAATAAATTCTTCCGTCTTCATTTCTTTAGGATAGTTCATTCCATGTTCTTGCGTCTTCTTTCTTTTCTTTCTGATAGTTCCTTCCTTGTCCTTGCGCCTTCTACCTTTTCTTTTTGATATTTCCTTTCACGCCCTTGCATCTTCTTTCTTTTCTTTTTGAAAGTTCCTTCCATCTTCTTTCTTATATTTTTGAAAGTTCCTTCCATGTCCTTGCATCTTCTTTCTTTTCTTTTTGATAGTTCCTTCCATGTCCTTGCATCTTCTTTCTTTTCTTTTTGATAGTTCCTTCCATGTCCTTGCATCTTCTTTCTTTTCTTTTTGATAGTTGCTTCCATGTCCTTGCATCTTCTTTCTTTTCTTTTTGATAGTTCCTTTCACGCCCTTGCATCTTCTTTCTTTTCTTTTTGAAAGTTTCTTCCATCTTCTTTCTTATATTTTTGAAAGTTCCTTCCATGTCCTTGCATCTTCTTTCTTTTTTTTGATAGTTCTTTTCACGCCCTTCCATTTTCTTTCATTTCTTTTTCTTAGATTCTTCCATATTCCTCAGTCTTTTACATTTCATTTTCATAGTTCTTTCCTCATCATTCTGTCCTATTTCTTTTTGATAGTTCACTCCACAACCTTCCATCGTCTTTTTTCATGAGAATTAAACATAATTCATATTATATTTGTATTAATTTATTCTTTGTGATAGTTTCTTCTATTACTTATTGGATTCTTCATTCATTTTTTTAATGGTCCTTTATCACGTGATATTATAGGACCTAGCAAGAAAACTTGGAAGGCCTCAACTTTCCGGTTTTCTGGAAGTTTAAGAAAAACTTGCGTGGAAAGGACAAAAAAAACTTCCATGCTGCAACATTCCAGTAGACCCATGATGTCCTCGTTTCTTCTTGTAGTGTGTGTGATTCTTTTTAATACCAATAAATTGTGTACGTCAGTTTGTTCAAAATATTATTTTCAAGATAATGGATTTCAAAGATGTATTATATTTAATTTCACAGTAAAAGTACACAATAAAACTTTTGCATGAATCTTGCAAAATATTTTCCAAGTCCCCTCAAACCGAGTACCGTTTAAGTTACTTTATTGACTATAACATTAAAGAATATGATATAAAATAAAAGCGTATAAAATAAAAGCAGAGGGTAAGATAAACCTTACCTCCTGATATGATTTGAATCAAATGTTTTATTTATAACGTCATAAAAGAAGTTTAGAAAATCAAAAAGATGAGTTTATATATTCTGCTGTTTATTTTGGTGTTGATATTTATTGAAGTTTTTGTTGTTATCTGGACGACTAGATGGAAACGATTCTATTTGTGAAGTGTTATTTGTTGGCCTATGTTTAAGAGTTTGATGCAGTTGATGACCCAGATTCACTTATATCTTTGACCGGTCAGTCAACCTTCTGATTAGTACAACACAAAAAAAAATAAAAACTCATATCAAAAATCTATTTTTAAACAAATAAACATTTCAACTCATAAATGTAAACAAGTTATTTATGATAGTCAAAAGGATATCAGAGTATTTAAGATTCAAAATCATTCAAGAAAGCTAACTTTATTGGCAACCCTTGCTGTTATTAACAAACCAAATTATCTATTTTGGAGTGTCTTGCCAACCCCGCATGTTATCTATTACATATATAGTTGAATAAGCCCTTTGACAGACCTAAGCTCTGCCAGGCTTAGGCCAAATCTGTGCCACAACAATTGCAGGCTATTGCGCTACGGATGTCGATAAAGATTACCTGGGGATCGTGAGATGCCTTTTTATCTATCTATCTCTCTCCTATCAACCTATTGAATGCGTTTCGATTCTGTGGTTCTATGCCATGTTAATGCAGATGGTGGTTGGATCCACTGTGGTTCCATGCTGTGCTAATGCTTCTGATGGTTGGATCCACTCTGGTTCTATCCATGCTAATGCTTCTGGTGGTTGGATCCACTCTGGTTCTATCCATGCTAATGCTTCTGGTGGTTGGATCCACTGTGGTTTCATGCTGTGCTAATGCTTCTGATGGTTGGATCCACTCTGGTTCTATCCATGCTAATGCTTCTGGTGGTTGGATCCACTCTGAATCCATGTCATGCTAATGCTTCTGGTGGTTGGATCCACTCTGAATTCATGTCATGCTAATGCTGCTGGTGGCGGGAACCACTGTGGTTCCATGCTGTGCTAATGCTGCTGCGGTTGATTCCACCCGTTGACCAAGTGCCAGAAGGGTTTCTGGCACTCCACCTCTCTTCCTCGAGTCTCAGATAGAACCCTCATAGAAGGGTGCGCCATCCTGTTGGAGTTTGTATCCACAGATTTGTTGTTGGATCTCAACAAAAATGTTTTTAACTTTAAAATCATGCAATCTCATTTGATATGATTCAAATTCGCCACAGAGCTTCGTTCCTAAATTGGAAGACGCATTGAATGGGTTTTTGCTAAAAATCGTGATGAAACTATATTTTTTTTCTTTATTCTTTAATAGTAATGTGTTACCTGCATTGCTTCATTTACCTGCATTTTCATAAAAGTCTATTATAATTGTCAGTATAACTGATGCTAAAATAGTTATTTGCGCAACAAGGGAGAGAATTTTTTTTTTCTGCTCAAGGTTATGTTTTCTCCTGAGGTATCACCGAAGGTGAAAACTTAATTAACTCCCACGGCCTTATGGCCGAGGGAGATTACTTCATTATTATCTCCCGAGGGAGATAATCAGAGCAGAAATACTTCGATCAATGTTGTTTATTAAATTTTATCCACGACTAGCATAAACTGTAAACCTGAAGTAACTTTCAAAAAAATTAGTTCAACAGCTGATTAGCTATTATTTTATTTATACCATCAACAAAATACTTGAAAATCGGATCAAGACAACTCAGACAAACTTTCTCATATACGAGTTCATAATTACTTAGCCCAGTTTTTTCCATTTATTAGTTCGTAGGTACATTAATTAATTATTTAATTATTAATTGAACATTTTATCAAAATGTATCATAAAAATCTCATCGGTGGGGAATCGAATCCGGCCTCTCTCCGTCCGCGTTTAAAGCTATTTTCTCAGGAACTAGATTTTTCCTGGCAAAACAGCTTATATTGTTAGACTTGTATTTAAATGGATTATATTTTAGACTTTTTTTTTAATATATAATCGTCGAAACCGTTTTCAAGAAATGATTTCTTTTTAGAGTTTTAGGGGGTAGTACCCCCGAATTTGGAGCTAAAATTCATTCCTCGATAAAGCTTCCGACATACCGAATAACAGACATGGGATCAAAAATGCGTTCCGTGATGTCAGAAACAGATTTCTGTCTTGGAATATTTGAATAAAGAGATAAAAATGTTTGATCTTCAGAACGATTTAGAACTTCCGTTACCCTTCGGTAAGCTCGAAACCAAAAAATGGAAACAATACAACAGTCTTATTTTTATGTTATATTTTTAAAACTCACCCTGTCTAGTCTCACTCTGTCTGCTAACCATATAAGATAAGATATTGTTATTTTGGAAGTAAGAAGAAAATAAATATTGTAATAATGCCTATTCGTGTAAGATATTTTTATTAAAGAATCGATGGAAATCATGTTTAAATTACGCTGGAACATGCGATTCATTCATATTGAAAAACAACGGCTAGAACAACATCAAAACCTATTTCTGTTTGAGTAAAAAAATATAACCCCAAAATTTCCTCATTCAATTTAATTCGGGGGTTTTCCTGCGCTGTAGAAAACACCAATGTTATTTCAATGAAATCCTGGTAAATTGAAAGAAACTAAAAACAACATTTAAGACCTTAGTACAAGCTTCAGATGGGAATAACAATTTGGAGAAGTATAGCTTTTAAGAAAATAATTTACTTTCAATGTTATATTATTAGATGCTGATGTACGTAGTAAAATAGTTTGGGAATTAGTGTGCCACATAGTTTCCTCGCATCCTATCACATACTTTATTAATGTTATGCTTTTACAACTAATTTTTTTACATGAATTGAAATATCAATTTAGCAAAAGTTAAAGAGTGCAGAAGTTTTTAATTAATCTAGGGCTATCCATGGGCTACTTTCGACAAACCATCCAAATTACATAAAAATCAGATAAGTAATTTTAAAGATATAGGTATACATAATTGTATCATTGTGCGCATGTTGAAGAGAAACAAATTGATAATTTGATAAGGTAACAATATACCTTAGCATCTATAATAATCAGGGGACCTCAATCTAATTAAAACTGTTCATTATCGTTAGTGCATTTATAATTCAATAGGTCTTGTAAACGATTCCAGGCAAAATTGATCAAAGGCATGCACGCAGTAAACCAATAAAGTATGCCTTTGATAATAATGCCTCTAATTAAATGGCTAGTAGAAGTAGTAATCGAGTACTAGCTACTAGAACGGGTAGGACGAACCACTTGTTCGAACCTTACAATTAGTCCATATTTTAGGCCCATTTTAAGTCCCGTGGTGGAGAGTTCCAGCTACTTCACACATCATACATTTGAACATTGTACCGCACAAGCGACTATGGTGTGATAAAATTAGTGAGCTATATTATAAAGCGTGCGTCAAAGCGTTGGGGAAGAGTGTCCCATTGGGGGTTTCCCTCGCCCTGCTCGTTCCTCGAGCCATAGATACAAATCACATCGTCATGACACGGATCGTACCCACTTCAATTGGACCACATCAAAGAGTGGGGGAAGAGTGTCACATAGAGAGTGTCCCTTGCCTTGCTCCGTTCGCGGCTCAGAGATGCAATTTAGAGTATCATGGCACGGGATCGAAACCCACGACCTTGAGTCGCCTCAACTAATTGATTGCTTGGTGAGCGCCTAGAGCCCTTCGGTCACGCTGGCTCCCATGATTAAATGGCTCATAAACATATTTATTAAGATGTACCAAAGACAGAATGATGATTTAAGTTTGGCAACATAAGTACAATGCTTTAGTTATATTTACTAAACCTAACTTATCATCGTTAGTGGTCTGATTCATTTCACTAAACCTAGTTCATCATCGTTAGTGGTCTGATTCATTTCACTAAACCTAGTTCATCATCGTTAGTGATTTGCTTTCAATCCACTAAATCAAGCTCAACATAAGTGACTCCTTCAAATTTACAACATTTTAGATTTTGACTATAAATTTCGCTCTTTTTCTATTAACTATTATCAAAAAACATTATTTTATAATAATAAATTGGAATTTTGTGTTTGGCTGGTCTGTAAAACACTGATATCCCCAGCCAAATCTCCCTTCATGTAGATTACAAATACCAGTGTGACAGATTAACCCATTCCAGAGAAGAATGGGATTTGGGAATCTAGAAAGAGACGTTAGTTAGAGACAACACTGACTTGGCATAGTTAAGTTACAGAGAGCCACAACACAGTTCACTGTAGGTGTGGTTTCCACTCTGGAACAAGGTTAGAACTCCCCCCCAAGAGAAAATCGATTTTTGGGGTGCCGCCCCTTGAATTTTGAAAGGTCCCCCCCTTGACTACTACACCTCCACTTCGTTCACAAAGGAGATGCTTCATGCAACAGGCAACTGTTCCAGGACACCTACCTCACCCTCTACCATTCCTAAATATCATAAAAATAAATCACACATAAATATTTTATTAAATAAAAAAAATCTTGAGTTTAAAAAATTTTAAAAATACTTTTTCTCTCTTAATAATTAACTATGCATCTAATAATTCTCTTGAATACATAACTAACACCATATCTTGAATAAATATTTAATAAGGATTATATTTATCCCATCTTCCATATTCACATGATTTTTTTCTTACTTTTATTATTTTTGTGACTTCAATATTCAAAAAATATAATATCTAATTTATATTTTGTATATAATTCAATATTCTGTTATATATTATTTTTTATTTAATTAAATATTATACTCAAGAGATTGAGTCAAAAAACGATCTACACTGAGGCTATAGATTGTTTATAATTAAATGTTTTAGAAATGACATACAAGCTCTTATGTTAATTAGGGACATAAGGGAAGCAAGTCAAGCTTATTATATCTTCATTTAG
The DNA here is from genome assembly GCA_001010745.2 of Gerris buenoi. NCBI lineage: Eukaryota > Metazoa > Arthropoda > Insecta > Hemiptera > Gerridae > Gerris > Gerris buenoi. The sequence continues at coordinate 59,281 of KZ652359.1, read as the reverse complement.
AATTTAGACTCTCGCTTCAATAATTATTATAAATATCTTAATTCAAAACCCCATTTACATTTGTGTGAAAACTTGTTAAGTCATGTCGATTAATTATTGCTTATTTTTGCATTATCATTCTTTGATGTAATTTTTTAGATGTATACATATAATCCCTAAAATTCAATTAACCCCTAAGGTACACTAACCTTCTTAGAGAAATAGAATTCTACCTAGATTCTTTAGACTTTAGAAAAAGGTATATAAATAACTAATAAAATAACATCCTTTCGGTTCTAATGATTTTAAGTATACGGGGTGACTCGCAATATAATGTTTTTAAAAATGTCCTTTGACTAACTTTCGTACCCACCCAGTTCATGACAAATGTGCAACGAAATAGAGGATAAGAAACTAAACATGTTTCCAGTCTCACCTGGTTGTCCATCTTTCAGGGACTGGATTTTTTGGTCTACCCAACGTCGCTACAGCAGTCTTAGAGACAACACGAGCAAGAGTGCCCATTTATTCAGACATGCTCAAAGAGGCACTTGACTGTTTAGGAGGCACTTTTCTGGGAGATCCATGCATCAGCTCAAAGGCGCTTTCTTAGAAGTCGGGATGTCATTGAAGGGGTCCTTACCAACAAATGGGAAGCGGATTTGGTGGAGATGACAGTTCCCGAGCGTGGATTACCATATCTACTTATAGTTATCGACTGCGGCTACAACTTAGGTAAAGTGGATAACCAGGAAAGAGAGATGATGCTGCGATGGATGCGACATTTAAAACATCCCAACAAGCACCAGCTATGTTACAATCCGAATCCGACAAGGGATTAGAATTTAGAGGCTCGGATTTTCAATCGATGATAAAGGACAATCAGGTGTGAAATACATTATTATACATACAGCCCACTCGCAACAATAACCAAGCGATTTAATTTATTGGTTATAGAAATGATGTAGCGAAATTTTAGCACTATCGAAGCCTTCTTATGGGTTAAACCATGTCGCCAGACAGGTGGACACTTACAATCGGCGGAAACATCGCAGCATAGGCATGCAACTTATTGATGTCACCAATTGAACACTTTGGTCCATATCTACCTTGGAGTGTAAGCATACTACGTAGTATGTACTATATAGCAACCTTATAAAAATCAAAAGAACTAAACCTATCTTAAACTGATTTCCTGTCAGTCGTAAAACGAGATTCTTTTTTCTAATCGGTTTTTCCTTCTCAAACACTTAAGTTAGAGGCTTATGGAAAAGTCGGGAAACTGTAGCAAGAGTTTTCCACCGGCTTGGATTAGAGTTAGAAGGAAACTCAATTACCCCGTTCGTCAATCATACACTGTCAGGAGGTAACGCAGACTACAGTAACTAACTCAATTGACAGCTGTCACTCTAAACTCTAAACCTTTCTTTCCCATGAAACCATTTTGAGGCTTAATCGAAAAAAAACGTTTCAAGCAGAAGCATTTAATAATATTATTAATAATTTCACATTAAGTTTTAAAAAGTTTTCATTTTTAACAGCATTTTCAAATATAATATTTCTTTCGTCTAAAGCAACTAAGTTTTTTTTTCTTATATATTAAAACAATGACTTCTTAAAATAGTTTTCCAATTAGTGGAGCACATATCATCATATTTCATATAATTATTTCTCCGTTCTTTAAATCTGTTAAAAATGTCTTGGTTTTCACATGAATTAAAGTATCAATTTAGCAAAATTTAAAGAATGTAGACGGTTGAAAACATTCCGGGTCTATCTGCGGGCTACTCTTGACCAATTGTTAAAATTTGATGAAAATCAGATAAATACTTTTGAAGATATAGGTGTAAATAAATATATGTTTGTGCAAGAGCATGTACGGAAGAGAAACAAATGGGTACAGAAGATTGAAACATATATGGCACCAACAATGTGCTAATTATGACCTACCATCCAAATTAAATTAAATCAGACGAGTCGTTTTTAAAATATTTAGGTTCGCAAAAATTGAGCGACAGACAGAACCGGAATAAAATTATGTTTGTGTGCATGTGGAAGAGAAACAAATGAGTGCAGAAGGTTAAAACTTATATGGGACCAACAATGGGCTAATTAAATAATTGAGTGACTGACAGACAGACACGTATCCAAAAATTATTTCCTGATGTCTAAAACGGATTTCTGTCTTTGGAATCTTTGAACATATTAAAAATGTTCGTTCTTCATAGCTTCCGTTACCTACGGTATACTCGGAACCAATAAATTATATATATATTGTGGGTGTTACGTTTATGAAAGAAGAAGAAATCATTTAAAAATTAAATGACGTCAAAGGATGTAAAATTGAAAGACATCATAAATAAAATAAAAACAAGCAAAATGTTTTGAAAATTCAGTGTTACCAGCCTACACCAGTATATAATATCTACTAAATGGAGACTAGACTTGAGATAAACACTGAACAGACCAGGAAAACACGGAATACATATCGTGTTTCTTTTTATTTTAAACGCTTTTTGATTTCTATATGTTCATGTTTACACGGCACCAAAAACCACATCAAATATCCGCTATGTCACCGCAACAATCAATCTTAGTAAACATGTTTATTTATAAAATATTATGATAAAGAAATTAAAACAATATTTAAAAAGTTGTAAACATATTCGAGTATTTTATAAAGTTTAAATACATATAGAATTTTTAGATGAGCAGTGGAATTGAAATCAAGATAAGCATCTCTCCACTAAACTAACTTTATTGCACAAAGCCATCTCTCAACCACTAGTGAAGATTTGTACAACTGATGAAGCGACACAAGTACCCTGTTTCATCCATTATAATAGATGTAAAGGCCATTTGGCAGGCCCTCCACAGACTATCACATCACGGAGTATCAAATAGATTTTGCTGGTCTATTTGAGAGGACTCAATGGCTGGTTGTCATTGACGCATTTTCAAAATAGGATGAGGTGTGCAAGATGTGCAGCACATGCAAACCTTCTTAGAGGTCATTTTGATGGACCACAACTAATAATGGCAGAGTTTGATACATTTTGTAATGATAACACTATTTATCATACAACAAATGCTCCTTATTACTTTAAGATAAATAGCTGTGCTGAAAAATTTGTCGGGTCATTCAAGAATAGGTACTGCAGGAGTTACAAAATTAATGTAAGGGATAGCAACGTAGTTCTACATACGTTTTTATTGGCTTACAGGAATTCAATCTAAACCCACGACTGGAAGGTTCCAACCGAAACGTTTTTTGGTCGACGAATACCAATTGTATTGGACAGAAAAAGACCGGATGTTTCATACGCAATAGAAAAAAAAAGATATGGAGGCAAAAATATTACCATGACGAACGAAGCAAAAGGTAAAAGTAATGAAATCAATCAGGGTGAGGTTTGGTTTAGAACGATATGGAGCTTAGTTGGAAGCCTATTAGCCTATCAATACTATTGGAAATCAAGCTACAAATCGGCTGCAAAGAACTACTGAGCTGCACGTGGCAGAATGGTGAAATGAAAACCAGTTCGGAGCGGAGAGATACCTTAATACGAGGTGTGTATAATAAAGTAATATGACTGATTTTCAAATTGAAAATTGCACATGGTTTCCTTCAAAACAGTTGCCCTGGAAAGCTACACAGCAGTGGTGGAACGCAGATACTAAAATCACCTTCATCTGGTCGATTACGGTCTTTTTGGAGTTCTCCTTTGAGATGGCACTTTAATCTTGGGAAAAAGAAATAGCCTCAACGACTCAAGTCTAATATAAAAGATGCTACAGAGTCACAGGTGTATTTTAACTTGCCAAAACCTCAAAGAACACCATTTTGGGACATTGGAGACCACCAAAAAGATTTTATCCGACCCCGACCAGATGAAACCAATGTCAATATATGCGTTCCACCACTGCTATGAAGATTAGGAAATCGTCTCTAGTGCTACGTTGCTGCCCAGACCAACTATTTTGAAGGAGATAATGTGCAATTGTGTTTTCAATTAAATTTAAAAATATAAATAGTCAATAGTCAGTTTCTTAACTGACTATTGACTCGTATCATACTTCCTAGCCTATAACCTACTACTATAATTCTTCAACAATAAAGCTAATTAAATCTTAATGTCAGGTATACTATTTCTCTAAATACGTTTCATCGCATCATATCAATCACATGATATTTCATTCACATAGCATTGCATTGTTATTTTACACTTTCGTCAATATAGTCATTTGTCATTAATGTGTCACCTTTCTGGTGATAAAGATTTGTTGATACTTGGACCTTGATTGCTGGTGAGGTATGTTAAGGATAACAAGTTTTTAGGAGGGGACTCCTACAAACTTTCCATTATTATGATTTTCTTATCATTTCTTCTTGCTTATCATTTCTCATTTTTGATTTTCTTATCATTACTTGATTGCTGGTGAGGTATGTTAGGGATAGCAAGACTGGAGGTGTCCCCTCTTACATTATGATCTTCTTATCATTTCTCACTCTTGATCTTCTAATCATTTCTTGATTGCTGGTAAGGTATTTTAGGGATAACAAGTTTGTATAAGGGGACTCCTACAAACTTTCCATCATTATGATTTTCTTATCACCAATATGTTGTGTTATCAGAGTGAAGATTTGTTTTCATACTAAGACCAGTTGGTTTGATTTGTTACCTCACATGTAGATAGCGTTGTATCTCCGACACCCTATATATATCGACAGTATAAATGTCAGACATATTTATAGCAGCTTGGTAACCCTCAGCTATAAAACACAAATATAACCTTACCTCATCCAACTCAAGCCATAAAACTAACTATAAATATATATTTCTTATGCATTTCATCTAGTTAGAAAAAGAACAAACAAATAAAATAGATTTCCTTTAGTACCTTAGTTCAGTTGATATTTCGTAGAACATTATTATAACAATAACTATATTTAAAAAAAAAAATAAAATAAAATACAAAGAAACTGATTTTAAAAATACATCACTGAAAAAAATGATAAAATTAAACAACTTTTGTGTTTTATTCAGATGTGAAATAATTATCATTATGTTGCATTACTGATGAGCAGCCTGTTTGTTTTACTGATTAAACAACCTGTGTGTTTTACTGATTAAACAACCTGTGTGTTTTATTAAGGTGTGAATTAACTATCATTATGATGCATTACTGATAAACAGCCTGTCAGTTTTACTGATTAAAAAACCTGTGTGTTTTACTGATTAAACAAGCTGTATGTTTTACTGATTAAACAACCTGTGTGTTTAACTGATTAAACAACCTGAGTGTTTTACTATGGTGGGAATTAACTATCATTATGCTGCATTACTGATAAGCAGCCTCTCAGTTTTACTGATTAAACAGCCTATGTGTACATTTCGTTGAACATCATTATTATTAAATAAAATATACAGCGTAAGTGATTTTAAAATTCCATAACTGAAAAATTGATAAAATGCATTATGTGACATTACTGATTAAACAACCTGTGTGTTTTACGGATTGAACAACCTGTGTGTTTTACAGATTGAACAACCTGTGTATTTTACTGATTAAACAACCTGTGTGTTTTACTGATTAAACAACCTGTGTATTGTACTGATAAAACAACCTGCTTATATTTTACTGATTAAACAACCTGTGTTTTATTCAAATTTGAATTAATTATCATTACATCACATTTCTGCCTAAACAACCTTTATGTTTCACTGGTTAAACGACCTGTACGTTTTCTTCAAAAGTGATTTAATTATCATTATGTTACATTACTGATTAAATATGTACAAATAATCGATATACATATTCTGTCGCAGCTGACATTTGTCCGCACGAATTATTTTCACCTGACTGAATACGTACAATGCCCGTGACAAGGGAAATTATTTGTTCAAATCATTGGAGCTAAAAATTTCCTCTTCAATAACTATGATTAAAATATAATAAGTGGTTTAGACCGTTAATCTTGACATCCGTGGTTCAAATCCCGTACTTGTCTTCAATATTTTCTTCCCAAATCCCGTATATTTAATTTCTTTGATAATAATTTGGTGACATAAATTCAAAGGCACGAATTTGGATACATTTTGATCCTCTTTAACATACACATACATCTATGTCTATATCATGCAATCTTTATTTAAACTCACACCCATCCAATAAAATACACATAAATTATACCTGTCCCTTTCAAAATTAAAAAAAAAAAAAAAACAAATTGGGTCCAATTTTACAGGAAAAAAGTTCAATCTCTTTTATTTACCCTCCCCCTCCTCAGTTTCGTTTTACATTTCGTACGTGGGTCGGATTTCCCTACCTTTTCCTATAAAGAATATACGTGACCAACATCTATTTGGAAACCTTGACCCTTTTTTAAGGGATGGATGTTATAAAACTGAAACTATAATAAATATATACCTATATATTATTCTTTTAAATACGAATTTCCATATGGAAAAATGTACCGTTTTTACGATTTATGTAACTTAAATGTGACAGGTAAATTGTTTATAAAACAGATTAAATTTACAGAAAAGATAAAAGTAAAGCATGCACGAAGTAAGTTACCATGTAAATATTTGTTATTTTTTAAAGTTAACTATTTTTATATCTAATCCATTTATTTCGCTTCTGAGATTACAGAAGGTAACGGAAGCTATGTGATCGTTGATCGTTCCGAGGAACGAACAATATTTTCTCTCTTGAAGTCCCCGATTTCAAACATTCCAAGACAGAAATCCGTTTTAGACATGAGGGAACATTTTTGGTTCCTTGTTTATCTGTCGGCTTGTCTGTCGCTCAATTTTTGCAAACCAAAATATCTTAAAAACTACTCGTGCTATTTTAATTAAATTTGGATGGTAGGTCATAATTAACTCATTGTTGATCCCATAGAACTATGGACCTTCTGCGCCCATTTTTTTTTTTCTTCCACATGCGCACAAACATGCATTTATTTACACCTATATCTATTTAAAAGTACTTATCTGATTTGTGTGAAACTTTTATAGTTTATCGAAAGTAACCCGCACATAGCCCCAGATTAATTTGAACCGTCTGTACTCTTTAAATTTTGCTAAATTTATACTTTAATGTAAAAAAAAAATTTTTGAACGTTTTAAAAAACGGGGGGG